>PVJL010003717.1:0-149449 GCA_004026885.1 Lyroderma lyra | reverse complement strand
ATGGCCTCTCCCATGCATCTGCAGGTCTAGCACAAGGAGCGATAAACTGTGGATTGCTTTGTAGCTCCTTTCAGGTAATTCCCCAGCTAGCCACAGACATTGTTTGTACTGGGCCTATATCAGAGCCTTTCCCAGAGGCTCCAGAACCAACATACCTAGAGGTCGGCTTCACACCACAGCAGAGCACCACCCAATTAACTCCACAAGTATCACATCCAAGGAGCACTCAGAACACATTGGAGCAAATCTCACTCCATAGGGTAAGCCCCCCATCCCAGTAACCCATAAGCTATGGACAATGCCAAACCCAAAGCCAGGCCACTGGAGGGTCAATCCCACTCACTAATGTGCCAATAGAAATTAAAGTTCACCTATAACAGGGGAGTATACACAACCCACACAAGAGACACTCCAGGAGCACCCTGCACAGGTGACCAAGGAGATTGTGTCATTGGACACCACATATGGCCTACTATGTAAGGCCACCTGACCAAGACAGGAGACATAGCAGATCTATTATACCTAATGCACAGAAACAAACACAGGCAGCCAAAATGAGAATACAAAGAAATATGTTTCAAATGAAAGAACAGGAGAAACTCCAGAAATAGAACAAAGTGAAATGAAAGCAAGCAACCTACCAGATACAGAGTTCAAAACAATGGTTATAAGGATGCTCAATGAACTTATGGGAAGAATAGATTAACTCAGTGAGAACTTCAACAAAGAAATAGTAAGCATAAAAAAGAACACAGAAACCATAAAGAAGAACCAGTCAGAAATGAAGACTACAATACCTGAAGTGAAGAATGCACTAAAAGAATGCACCAGCAGACTGGATGAAGCAGAAGCTTGAATAGGCTATTTGGAAGACAGGGTAGCAGGAAGCATTCATCAGAACAGCAAAAAGAAAAAACAAAATAATTAAAAAATGAGGATAGCTTAAGAGACCTCTGGGACAACATCAAGCATAACAACATTCACATCATAGGGTTACCAAAATGAGAAGAGAGAAAGCAAGGGATTGGGAACATATTTGAAAAAAATGATGATTGAAAACTTACATATCCTGACAAAGGAAATAGACATACAAGACTAGGAAGCACAGAGAGTCCCAAACAAGATGAACCCAGGCAGGCCCACACCAAGACACATTATAATTATTGTGGCAAAGCTTAAAGACAAAAAGAGAATTGTAAAAACAGCAGGAGAAAGACAACTAGTTATTACAAGGGAGCTCCCATAAAATTGTCAGTTGATTTCTCAACAGAAACTTTGCAGGCCAGAAAGGATTTGTATGAAATATTCAAAGTGATGAAAAGCAAGGACCTACAACTAAGACAACTCTACCAAGCAAGGCAATCATTTAAAATTGAAGGAAAAATAAAGAGCTTTCCAGACAAGAAAAAGCTAATGAAGTTTGTCACCACCAAACCAGAATTACAAGAACTGTTAGAGTGACTTCTTTAAGAAGATCAACAGGGGGAAAAAGGAACATAAATATGAATAATGAAATGGCAATAACAAGGTATCTACCAATAATCACTAAATGTAAATGGATTAAACGCTTCAACCAGAAGACATAGGGTAGCTGAGTAGATAGGAAGACAAGACTCATCCATATGCTATCTACAAGAGACCTACTTCAGATTGAAAGACACACATAGGCTGAATGTAAATGAATGAAAAAAGATATTTCATGATAATGGAAAAGGAAAAAATGCTGCATAACAATACTTTTATCAGGCAGAATAGACTTCTAAAACAAAAGCTATAATAAGAGACAAAGTGGGACATTACATAATGACAAAGGGAGCCATCCAACAAGCGGATATAACCCTTGTAAACATTTATGCACCCAGCCTAGGAGCACCTAAATATGTAAAGCAAATATTGACTGACATAAAGGGAGAGAGCAACAGTAATAGTAGGGCCCTTTAACACCTCATTGACTCCAATGGACAGATCTTCCAGACAGAAAATCAACAAGGAAACAGTGGCTTTAAATGACACACTAAACCAGATGATTTGATATTTTTAGAGTATTTTATTCCAAAGAAGTAGAATATCCATTTTTTTTCACGTGCACAGGGAGCATTTTCCAAGATAAACCACATATGAGGCTACAAAACAAGTCTCAATAAATTTACCAAATGAAGCATCCTATCTGATCACAATGGTATGACACTAGAAAGCAATTCTAAGAAGAAAAATGCAAACCACACAAGCATGTGGAGGTTAAATAATATCTTACTAAACAATGAATGGGTTAATAATGAGATCAAGGAAGAAATCAGACAAATAAAATGAAAATACAATCACCCCAAATCTGTGAGACATAGAAAGCAATCCTAAGACAAAAAGTCATAGCAATACAGCCCCACCTCAAGAAACAAGGAAATTATTAAATAAAGCAACTAGAAAAATAAACAACTAGAAAAATAACAGCAAATAAAGCCCAAAGTTAGTAGAAGGAAGGAAATAATGGAAGTCAAAGCAGAAATAAATGAAATAGATTCTATAAAAACAGTACAAAAGAATAATGAAACCAAGAGCTCATTCTTTAAAAAGATAAACAAAATTGATAAACTCTTAACCAGACTCATCACGAAAAAAAGAGAGGACCCAAATAATTAAAATAAAAAATGAAAGGGGAGAAATGACAACTGACACCACAGAAATACAAAGGATTGTAAGAAAATAGCATGAACAGTCATATGCCAACAAATTGGACAACCTGGAGAAAATAGAGAAATTCCCAGAAATATACAATCTTTCAGGACTGAATCAAGAAGAAACAGAAAATATTAACAGACTGATTACTACAAACAAGATTGAATCAGTAATTAAAAAATAAAAAAAAACTCCCAACATACAAAAGTCCTGGACCAAATAGCTCCACAAGTGAATTTTACCAAACATTCAAAGGAGGATTAACACGTACCCTTCTTAAACTATTTCAGAAAATTCAAGAAGAGGGAAAACTCCCAGGCTAATTCTCTGAGGCCACAATTACCTTGATTCCAAATCCAAACAAAGATACTACAAAAAAGAAAAATTATAGGTTGATGTCTCTGATGAACACAGATGCCAAAATACTAGCAAACCAAATTCAGCAATACATTAAAAAGATAATACACTATGATCAAGTGGGATTAATCCTGGGATGCAAGGTTGGTTCAATATCTGCAAATCAATTAATGTGCTATACCATGTAAACAAAGTGAAAGACAAAAATCATATGATCATACCAATAGATGCAGAAAAAGTGGGTGACAAAATGCAGCATCCATTTATGATAAAAACTCTCAGCAAAGTGGGAATGGAGGGAACTACCTTAACATAATAAAATCCATCAATGACAAACACACAGCTAGCATCATGCCCAGTGGGGAAAAGCCACAGCATTCTCTTTAAGATGAAGAACAAAACAAGGATGCCCACTTTCATCACTTTTATTCAACATAGTACTGAAAGTCTTAGCCACCAAAATCAGACAAGAAACAGAAATAAAAGGCATCCAAGTGAAAAGGGAAGAAGTAAAATTGTCATTATTTGCAGATGACATGATACTTTATAAAGAGAACCCCAAAGATTCCACCAAAAAACTATTAGAATTGATAAATGAATTCATCAAAGTAGCAGGATACAAAATTAATATTCAGAAATCATTTGTATTTTTATACACCAACAATGAACTCTCAGAAAGAGAAATTAAGAAAACAATCCCAATTACAATAGCATAAAAAAAGAATACTTAAAAATAAGCTTAACTAAGGAAGTAAAAGACCTGTACTTGGAAAATTATAAGACACTGAAGAAAGAAATTGAAGAAGATACAAATAAATGGAAGCATATGAGGGCTGTCCAGAAAGGATTGAGCCGAGCAATACGACAATGTTATATTTACAATGGCTGGATTTTTTCCAGACAGCCCTCGTATACCGTGCTCACGGATAGAAAGAATTTAACATCATTAAAATCGTTATATGACCCAAAGCATTCTATAGATTCGATGCAATCCCTATCAAAATACCAATGGCATTTTTCATAGAACCCAAATAAATAATCCTAAAAAGTATATGGAACCACAAAAGATCCCACATAGCCACAGCAATCTTGAGAAAGACGGACAAATTGGAGGTATCACACTGATATAAAACTGTGTATGAGACGTGGTCAAGAAATTCCTGGAATGAAGGGGTAAAGGGTAAATAATGCCGCAGTGAACAAACAAAGCTGTCCAGAAAGTATCCAGCCACGTAGTATGAAAAATAGAGGCACTTATGGCAGTGATTTGTTTGTTGTTGTTGTTGTTTTTGGACAGCCCTTGTTGCTCAAAGTAGTGTTTTGGATGTCATGGGATAAATACATGGAAGTGGGATTACTGAGTCCTTCTCTATCTCCTGTTATAGCCTTTGTTTTAAAGTTTATTTTGTCCGGCATAAGTATTGCTATGCCAGGTGTTTTCGGGGTTTTTTTGTTTGTTTTTTCATGAAACATCTTTTTCCATCCCTTTATTTTCAATCTCTTTGTGTCTTTTGATTTGAAGTGAATCTCTTGTATGCAGCGTTTCTAAGGGTCTTGTTTCTTCTTCATTTAGCCACCCTGTCTCTTGATTGGAGCACTTAATCCATTTATATTAAAGATAATTGTTGAGAGATATGTAATTATTGCCATTTTGTTATTCATATGTTTTTATCCTTTTTTTTTTCTTTTCATTTTAAAGAAGTCCCTCTAAGATCCCTTGTAATTCTGGTTTGGTGATGATGAACTCCTTTAGTTTTTTCTTGTCTGGGAAGGTCTTTATCTGTCCTTTAATTAAAAATGACAGCTTTGCTGGGTAATCTTAGTGGTAGATCCTTGCTTTTCATCCCTTTGAATATTTTCTGCCAATCCCTTCTGGCCTGCAAAGTTTCTGTTGAGAAATCAGCTGCCAGTCCTATGGGAGCTTTCTTGCCGGGAACGGCTTTTGCTGCTTTTAAGATTCTCTGTCCTTAACCATTGGCATTTTAATTATGATGCGTCTGCATGTGGGAATTTTTGAGTTCCTCTCTTTTGGGCTTCTGAGCTTCTCAGTTTGTATATCTATTTCGTTTGCTAGGTTAGGAAAGTTTTTAGTCATTATTTTTTCAAATAAGTTTTCTATTCCTTGCTCTCTCTCTTCTCTCTCTGGTAACCCTCTGATGAGAATGTTGGTATGTTTAATGTTGTCTTAGAGGCCCCTTAAACTGTCCTCACTTTCTTGGATTATATTTTCTTTTGGTTGTTCTAATTGGGTGCTTTCTCCTACCTTATCTTCTAAATTGCTAATTCAATCCTCTGCTTCATCTAATCTACTCTTGATTCCTTCTGGTGTATTCTTCATTTAGTTATTGTTGTCTTTTTTTCTGACTAGTTAGTTCTTATGTCTCCTATCTTCATTTTTATGTTTCCTATCTCTTTGTTGAAGTTCTCTCTGATATCATTGAGCACCCTTATAACCAGTGTCTGGAACTCTTCATCTGGTAAAATGCTGATCTCCATTTTGTTTAGATTTTTTTTTAAAGCTGTGTTCTTTTCTTTCATTTGGGACGTTACTTTGTCTCCCCATTTTGGCTGCCTCCATGCGTTTGTTTCTATGTATTAGGTAGGACTGCCATGTTTTCCTGAATTGGTAGAGTGGCCTTATATAGTAGGTGTCCTATGAGACCTAGTGGTGCAGTCTCCCTGGACACCAGAGCTGGGTGCTCCAGGTGTATCCTTGTATGGTTTGTGTGTGCCCTCCTGTTGTAGTTGAGCCTTGGTTGCTGTTTGCACATCAGTGGGAAGGACTGACTGTAACTACAATGTAGGAGCTGTTGTGCATGGCCTGACCCTACAGAGTGGGGCTCACTTCAGCAAGGCTCAGGTGCTTGTCCAGTCTGCCCTTCAGGTATGTCATCTTTGGAGGTAGCCAGGTGATGCTCTGGCTTGGTCTGAAGCTGCCACCAGGTGTACCAGCTTTGGGGCCTCCTGGGAGGTAACCTGCTACAGGCCAAGTTTAGCCCTGCCTGGAGCCACCTGCTATGAGCCACAAAGCAATTCACAGACGGCCACCACTTGCACTGGGCTTGGAGGTGCCTCAAGAGGCCATTTTGTGAATTGGCTAGCTGTCACTAGTGCCGTTCTTAGGGCTGCTTAGCCAAAGGTGTGGGACACACTGGAGCCAGACACTGTTCATTTGATTTTTGTGAACTGTGAGAGATTTTATGAAAATTTACAGTTTAGGAGATTCTCAGTGATGGTTGTTCTATAGTTCAGTTGTAATAAATGTGGTCCCGAGTGGAGGCAAGCACAGCATTTACCTATTCTGTCATCTTGACTGGAAAACCTGAAAAACTACTTTAAAAATTTATCCCCATCCTAGGCCTTACTGCCATAACAAATAATGTACTTTTGTATTTCCATCTCTTTTTAGTAATACCCATATTTATGCACATTGTACATAGCTGTAATCAAGGCAAATATATAGTGGTATTTTCTGGTGAGTTCATTTGTAACTATAGCATTTTTTAATGTTGTTACATTTTCTTCATAATACTCATTTTATTGATAAAGCAGGGTTTTCTTAGTCTTTCATTTATTGCTAAGTTTTGTTCTTTCTTCTCTCTCTCTCTCTCTCTCCCTCTGCCTCACTACGCTGCCCATCCTATGATTTAACATTATCCCTGGTTATGTTAATGGTAGTGATCTGAAATTGGCCCCAGGTGAAATTAAACCAAAGCCATAAAATCATATTTTGGGGTTTTGGGTTTTTTAAATGTAGTAGTAAATTTTGAGGTGTTCTCACTTTTAAACATGAAACATACTCTCATTTCTCCCATCATTAATTTTTTCAAGCAGTAAGTTAAGTTATGATTGCTCGGCACACCTTTTATAGATGTTAACATTTGACAATCAGCTGTGGCCAAGTTCCGTTAACAGAGCTGTGTTGACTGGTACCCCTGTTAATGGAAAAAAGCAGTATACTCCAGTTGCCTAGGCTACAGTTCCAGTGTGCTTTGTATTAGGTCTGGGCTGGGAGCACTAAAAAATAAATCAGCTTAGTCAAGGCAAATATTAATCCTTGCTCCAGAGCTTGTTCTTATTTTTTTAAGTTTATGATCTAGAGGAGAAGCAATAGAATGTTCTTAGTGAATGTCCCAATGAATTGCAGATCAAATTGGTATATTTTTTTTACTGAGTGGTTGGGCAAGGTATAGAACTCCAGGACATGATGGTTTCTATTCAGCTGATCTTAGGTTGACCAATAGAATAGAGGGCTTTACTCTTCATCGCAGTGGTGCCTTCGGCCTCTAGCAAGTATTATTTGAAGATTTTGACTTCTGCTCTCAGGAAATTGACAAATACCTATTTCTGAAGCACTGTGCTAGTGACCCAGGAAGATAAAAGAGTTGGGGGGCCTGTTGTCTACGCTCGGAGCTTGTAATCTAGTTCAGAACTTGTAAACTTTGAAAGGCAGTAATTCAAACAGTACCTGAGTACTGTAGGGCTGACAGAAGTTTAGAGAAGCTTCAGTTCCTATGGCTAGAGAGTCAGGTGGAGTTTCATGTAATGTGTAGGCTGACAGAGACTTTGAAGTTGGGTTCATGTATTCATTCAACAAATATTTCTTGAGCTGGGAACACAGTAATGAGGAGACGCCTGCTTTTGTGAAACTTACATTCAAACCCAGGGGAAGGCAGACAGTAAAGAGGTAATTCCAGAGAGTAGAGTGAAAAAAACTAAAAGATCTGGAGAAAGGGCTTTCTAGGCTGTGGGAATACAAAGTGCCAAGGCCCTGAGGCAGCCAGAGCCCAACATGTGAGGATTAGAGTGAAGGCCCCTCTCATTCTCATCAGAGAGGCCTTTCTGTTCATCCTATCTCAGAGAGCTTGTCACATTTTATTTGGCTCCCCAGCACTTCTACATTATTCTTGTTGGTATTCATGACATGACTTTACATTTTATATGCACTTCTTGTTTTTGTTTGTTATCCCCAACTAGAATGTAAACTTTGAGATCTGGGACTTTGTTTTGTTTATTACTGTTTTCTGAGTGCCTAAAACAGTGCCTGGCACACACTAAGTGCTCAATGAATACTCAGCTGGTTGAGCATAGATAGCAAGTAGTGCAAGATTCAGAGGAGGGTGAGATGGGAGGTGAGCCAGGGATTTATGAGAGAATGTGCAAGGCATCTGCGGGAGAGGAAAGACCAGATGCACAGGGACATAAGGAATCATCTAGAAGGCAAACTAGAGAGCCTCCAGTGGAAGTCAGAATATTAGCCTTTCTCACACTTAGTACATTGATCCTCCCTCTTCTTCCTCCCTCCCTCCCTTTTTCCCTTTTATTCTTCTTTCCACGTTTGTCGAGCACTTACTATGTTACAACAAGGGAGGAATAAGGCATGGTGGGATATTTACCTTTGAAGAGAACAGTAGTCCATCCTGAAGATTTGAAAGAATCAAATTACACAAAAATATAGGGAACTGAATTATACTTGGACCAAAACTTTTATATGTGCTCCTACCTTTTCCTTGTTCACAGCATTAACATTGACATCTGGTAATAATTTAAAGATTATAGTTCTGGGAATTCACCTCTGATCCATTAATTCTGATTTATATGTATATATTTATATAACTGACACAATGAAATAATTATGCTAAAGGATTAATATAGTAGTTGGTAAATAATATCAACGTAAATACACAGAAGTTGATTGATGTGGTTTAATGAAGACTATGTAAAGGGAATAGAAATAGTTGTGCTTATCCTGGGAGGAATGTGCGCGCGCGCGCGCGTGTGTGTGCATGTGTGTGCATGCATGTGCATGTGTGTGCGTACATGTGTGTGCATGCATGTGCATGTGTGTGCGTGCAGGTGTGCATGTGCGTGTGTGCGTGCACATGCATGTGTGTGCGTGTGTGCATACATGTGCGTGCATGTGTGTGCGTGTGTGTGCGTGTGTGCATGTGTGTGCGTGTGTGTGTGCATGCATGTGCATGCACGTGCATGTGTGTCAGCCTCTTTGCCTGGACTTTGCAGAAGAGAAAATACCATGTTTTCTTTCCTCTCAGGAATAATTCCAGCGAATGGGAAGATGAATGTGACTGTGAAGTTTATACCCTTTCAGTATGGGATGGCACAAATAAAAATGCAGTTATGGATTTCACAGTTCAACTCTCAACCCTACGAATGTGTCTTCACTGGAACATGCTACCCTAACACAGGTTTAAAGTATGGTGGCTTTGGAATATTTTCATTTATTCGTAAAATAATTTTTTTAAACTCCAAGTCTTTTTTCCATTCTGTTTTTCTTTCTTATATCAGAATGCCAGCAAACTTACTTAAAATACACTTTAAAATATAATGGTAATGCATAGACTCTCTAATGCTTGTAGCATTAGTTGCTTCTGCCAAAAGGGCAAGAGTTGCTGAGAAAAAGGGGTTTGCGGGGGGATGCATTTTTCACTGATGAATACTGGTATGCAGTTTGGATTTTTGACCATATGTGTGTGTTACTTTCTACTCAAAAATGTAAATGATAAGGTCAGGACATCGTAACTCTTTTAAAAGTTTCAGTATAATATTATAATTGAGTGCCTGTTGTGTATAGTGTCCATTGCAAAGCCACATAGGAAGTGGTCTATGAGTACTTACAGCAGAAGAGCTGAAATAAGTCATGTGTAACACGTGACTTCAACATAAGGCAGAAAGGCAAAATGCCACATGGGAAATTTTTTAAAGCACCATCAGCATTGAAGTCAGAGCAAAGATGTGAAATAGGATTGTTTTACTGCATAACAAATTTTTTCTCAACTTCTATTTCCATTTGAATATGAGCTTATATTTTTATATCCCAAATTTTCTAGTTAATATATTTTTTTCTAATATGTGTGATTTTTATAAAAGTTAAAAAGGAAAATTTGTCACAGTATAAATAACGTACTGTGGGAAATCTTTACAAATATTTTGAAAATGATAAAGGCAGACCCTGATATCCCTCTTCCCATCACACATAGATACACATCACTAAATGCTTATAGCAGTAGTTGCTTATTAACATCATTAGGCATATTAAGAGTGGAGTAACAGCCTTATATTCTTGATTTATTATATATTTATATTATGATTTTCCCCCCCAAATTCAAAGCATCTTAAATCAACTATAGCAATAGTGTCCAACCTTTTGTCTTCCCTGGGCCCCAATGGAAGAAGAACTGTCTTGGACCACACATAAAATACACTCACACTAACAATAGCTGATGAGCTTAAAAAAAAAAAAAAAAGGTTGCAAAAAAAATCTCATAATGTTTTCAGAATTTATGTTGGGCTGCATTCAAAGTCATCCTGGGCCACAGGTTGGACATGCCTGAATTATAGGGTATTAGTGTGACCTGCGGAACCCAAAGCCACAGTAGAAATAGTTACCCAGGCCATAAACAAGTAGAATCGCATAGAGGGAAAAAACTGTTAATTTTTCTGGTGTCAGATTACTGGCTGAGCAGGATGCCGTTTGCCATCTCATGTCATGTGCCGCAATATGCAAATGGCTTTGTTAAAGACATCGTTTGGTGGTATTTTCACTTTTGTGAGGGCTGTCTGGAAAGTATCCAGCCATGTAATATGAAAAATAGAGGAATTTATGGCTGGATTTTTTTCCAGACAGCCCTCGTATATCCTCCCATAGACATTGTTTGGGAGAAGCACCGCATACAAAGGCCGACATTTACAATTTCTAAACTATTATGTTTTAGTTTCCCAACTAGAGTTTTTAATATTGAATTCAGCACATTCTTGATGTTTTCAAGGACTGTGTCTCAAGACCTGCATATCTCCCCAGACTGCAAATAGTCCTATAATATGAATTCCATCACGAAAGGGAAAAAAGTTATCCTGGCTCCAGTCTTCTCTGAATGTTTCATACGTTGGGTGTGTGATGGACTCACTCATGTCCTAAACTTGGCATGGCCAAACTCCATGTGTAACTCTTTAGTGTATCCCTTTCTTAGACCCCCTTCATTTTTGTTGTCAACACTAGCAATTAGATTTCTTAAGGAGACTGTTTTTCAACACCCTCAGTGTTTGTTGTTGTTGGTTCCCAATATTTATAGCAGAGGTGATGTCAAAGCTCTGTTGAGATGTGGATGCTGGGCCATAGCTCACTCAATAACCAGGCACTTCCTCCCTGCATGTCACAGCATGTCCATCAGTGTGTGTCTCACCAAATGACAGGTCCTCCTATGCCACAGACCTTTGAAGACACTCTTACATAGGCGATGATAACTGAGATTGCTGGCGTGTCATCCATGTTGTGCAGTAAGGCCCGTTCAGTAGGTGCTCAGCAAATGCATATTGAGTGTCAGATGAATGAGTGTTCACTTATGTTATGTCTATAGTATCATGGACACATGTAAGCCTGTAAACAAAGTGTTTACATATTCTTTCATAAAGAAATGAGTCATAGGTAGCATTTATTAACATAACGTAGTTCCAATACAGTTCATGATAAATATGTAACTCAAATAGCTTTTATAGACATGTTAGCAGCACTGTCTGTACCTACATACACCTAAAGGCAGTTCGCAGTTACAGAAAATATCTCAAATGTTAGTCTGAATCACTTTTTGAAAGATCTTACTATAAACAGCAGGTATAATCATTATTTTAGTAGAAAGATAAATCAATGTAAGATTTTTTAGTGTAGTAAATTTAACTACTGAAAACTAACAACCTAGAAATGAATTATGCTAGACCATGAGAGCCATTTCCTGCATGTTGTATTTTCCAGTTATTATGTTCTTTGAGAATATAAGGAAAAACAGCCATTGGTAAGTTATTTTGATATAAGTGATTATCCACTGGTATACTGATATTGCAGTTATTTTAGTAGACCACTGTTTTAGCACACTGATTGATTTTCAGTTTAGCTATACTAATTAATGGACTATAAGTCATGGTATTATCAGAAGAAGGTAAAAATAGGAACCTCGAGTTGTTGGATTAATTTAATATCTGTTTTAAACTATAGATTAGAAGAATTTAAAAGATTAAATACTCTTTCCAAGAAAGTAAGCATTCCTCCAGAAAAGGCAATGACACGGATAAATTTTCACCGACTACCAGCAAGGTCAAAACCTCCAAAACCTAAGGTAAAGTGGGCATCATGCTAACCATGCTAAGAGGAGCGAGAAGGAAGCAAAATAATGAATTCTTCCTTCTGATTTGGTCCCAGGAAATTGAATATCAGAACTTGAGATTTCCGGTAGATTTATCAAATCCATTTGCTGTGGCAACTGTTTTAAACCAAGAGCCAGGAAAATTGAAGATAAAAGAATTAAGAGAAGGTAATCGTTGATCCACCATAAATCAGCACGTGGGCAGAATGTGACAGAATTATTGTGTGTAGCAGTTATTATTTATGAACAACAACAAAACTCAGTTAGATTGTTGTTTTGCCATTAGAAATGTGTTTTTTACTCGTCAGATGATTCTGACTTCATAACTGGCATTAACCATTGTTTGCTCCTGCTCTCAGTTTTGGACCATGGCAATGAGATTTCAAAAACAAGACAGATGAAGGAGGCGCTCTTTGAACAGAAAGTCAGACAGGACACTTGTGAAGAGCTTGAAAATCACCTTAAGTGGTAAATATTGAGCAAGTATTTCTATCAAGTGACAGTGCATTGTCTTTGGTAATGGCTTTTTTATATCAGACACAATGAAGTGTCACAAATTTTTATGCTCTTTGAAAGTTTTGATTATTTTTGCTCCTCCAGTGGACCTCCTATTTCAGAATGAAGTTTCTATTAGGAGTAAACATGACCAAACTATGCTCTTTCCTAAGTGTGACCAGACAGTGGCAGAACCAAAGTGAATTGTGGGAGAAGCCTGGACACCTCCTCTCCTCTGGCTGCTGCTGCCAGCACCCCCTCATTCCCCAGGTGCCCCAAATCTCACCCTCTCACGAGCCCCATCTGTGCTGGGCTGTGTACCCCAAAGGCCTTCTGGGGAGCCCAGTAGTGCAAGCTGGGGAGTAGGAGGCTACTGATGGAGATTTTAAATCTCAGATATGAGACTTCTGCCTTGTGTTCCTACAATCAAAATGGAGCTGTTTTCATAACTTTTCACCAGGTTATACCAGGCAAACCTGTATACAAATTCAGCCAAAGCAAACTTTAGAAACTCTTAAATTGAACTAAAAAATATTCCTGGAAACGGTCTTTGAGAGATCACTTTGTCCATGCCCCTGCCTAGGCATTTCCCACACCACTTGCACAGGAGGGGTGCCCTTTGTTTCTCACAGAAATACCTTCTGCTTCAGCTTAAGTCTGTATTCAGTGCCTGGTCTTAGTGAAATAAGAAGTGTGACAAGTAACTGAAGAACTTCTTTAAAAATACTCTTTTTCTATGATAAAAATGAACACATTGTCATGGTAAAAAACCTGAAAAATATTTTTTATAGGGAGTAGGGAGAGAAAAATAATCGCTATATGCAATGACCACTGTTAACACTGGTATACGAGGTCTGACAATTAAGTTTGTGAACTTGCCACCAGACACTTATGTTGACAGCACTGTACAAACAATTTGGTAAGGTTTTATCACCTTGATATATCTGTGTCTCACAACTATGTTCATGGTGATTTGTGAAGGTGTCTTGCTGAGTGCTGTTCATTATTGTTGTTGAGTTCGTGTTTTTTTGTGCCATCATGAGAATGTTGGAGTTTGAATTAGAGCAACAAAGAAACATTAAATTTCCTGTTAAACTTGGCAAGAGTGGAAGTGAAATCAGTGACATGTTAGTCCAAGTTTATGGGGATAATGCCATGAAGAAAACAGCAGTGTACAAATGGATTAAACATTTTTCTGAGAGGGGAGAAAACATCACTGATGAAGAGAGGTCAGAGTGATCAGTCAGGGCGGTCAATAACAAGCAGAACTGATGAAAACATTGCAAAACTTCATCAAATTGTGCATCAGAATCACCAGCTGACTGTGAGAAACACAGCAGACCAAGTAAACATCGATAGAGAAACAGTTAGGGAAATCTTAGCCGAAGATCTTGGAATGAGAAAGTTGTATGCAAAAATGGTCCCGAAGGAGATCACTGATGAACAAAAGCAAAGGAGAGTTGAAGTTTGCCAAGACCTTTTGGAGAGGCAAGACAATGTTTTGGGCTGTGTTATCACTGGTGATGAACACTGAGTGTACCAATGCAACCCTGAAACAAAGTGTCAAAGTGCACAATGGAAGTCAGCCAATTCTCCATGACCAAAAAAGTTCCATCAGTCCAAACCAAGAGTCCAAATTATGTTGTTAACCTTTTTTGACATCAGAGGGATTGTTCATTATGAGTTTTGTACCAGCTGGACAAACAGTCAACCAAGTTCACTGTTTGGAAGTGCTGAAAAGGATGCATGAAAAAGGTGAAAATGACCTGAACTTTCCCCCAACAACTCAGGGCTCTTGCATCACAAAAATGCACCAGCTCACACAGCACTGTGTGGGAGGTTTTAGCCAGTAAACAAATGACCATATTGGAACACCCTCCCTACTCACCTGATCTGGCCCACGATTACTTTTTCTGTATCCTAAGATAAAGGAAATATTGAAAGGAAATATGATTTAAAGGGTGGACTAGGTCCTGGCACTGGTGCATAGCTTCCCAAGGGGAGTACTCGGAAGGTGACCATAGTGATATTCAGCAATGAGGTATGTGGCACTTTTTCTAGGATGAGTTTGCAAACTTCATTGTCAGACCTTGTAGCTCCTACAAACAAGGATATTCTCCAACATTACCATAATCACTCCTGAGAATTTTAACATTAATACAATAATATTATAATAATTAACCTATATGCAAATTTACCAGCTGTCCCATTAATGTCCTTTATACCTGGGTTTTTTTTGTTTTTGGAGAGAAGGAATCTAGGATCCAATCAAAGATCATACCATTTGTATTTAGTTTTCATGTCTCTTTAGTCTCTTTAAACCTAAAGCAGTTCTCTAGATATCCCCTTCCCTTTTAAAACTATAGTTACTACTTATTTTCAACATGTGCCAGGCTTCATGAGTTTTTAAAACTGTGATAAAATTCACAAGACATAAAATTGAGGTATATTCACAGTGTTGTGTAGCCATCACCATTACTTAATTCCAGAACATAATATCACTCCAAAAAGAAACCCAATCCCATTTAGCAATTACTTCCATTCCCCTCTCCCCAACCCCCGTCAACCACTAATCTCCTTTCTATTTCTATAGATTTGCCTATTTGGACATTTCATGTGAATGGAGTCATACAATATATGGCCTTTTGTAACTGGCTTCTTTTACTCAACGTGTTTTCAAGGTTCATCCATATCATAACATCTATCATAACTTAATCCCTTTTTATGGCTGAATAGCATTTCACTGTATGGACATACTACATTTTGTTTATCCATTCATCAGTTGATGGATATTGAGTGGTTTATACTTTTTGGTGATTGTGAATAACGCTGTTGTGAATGTTTATAGTCAAGTTGTTGTAGGAACATATCTTTTCAGTTCTCTTGGGCATATACCTAGGAGTGGAATTGCTTAGTAATGTGGTAATTCTATATTTAACTCCTTGCAGAGCTGCCAAACTGTTTTCCACCATGGCTGAATGATTTTATATTCCCATCAGAAATGTTCAGTGTTCCAGTTTTTCCACATCCTTGGCAATACTTGTTATTTTCCTTTGTTATCATCATCACCATCAAAGTCATCCTAGTGGTTGTGAAGTGGTACATCACTGTAGTTTGATTTTCATTCTCCTAATGAGAATGAAATTGAGCATCCAGATTTTTTATTCATTAACTATTCCAATATGTGTCACTAGAAGATAAGCTTAATTTTGTAGAAAACACTGTCTTAGTTGTGTTGCTGAAGTCGGTACAACTTCTCTTTCCCCACAGTGTCTCCTTCAGTATCTCAGTATCCCTTTTTAGTCATAGACTATAGCGAAGACACTCCATCCTGAAACTGACTATCATTTTCTGATGGCTTCTGGAAGTTGGTTTTTTTCTCCCCAGGCAGGTGCACCTTGGTAAAGATCCAGTGTCTTTTAAATTTAGAAAAGAACTTGCTGAAGAGTGGCAAAGAGTAAGCACCAAATACAAGGTCAGAATTACTGTTCATTTATCATTTATTTCACTAACTATTTGAATTCCTGCTATATGCAAGATGCCATATCAGAGAAAGAAAAATTATAGTTAAGTTGGGAGGGGAGGAGGCTGATTGCAAGTTCATTGTTAACTCTAAATCAAGGATGGATGTAAATGTACAAGACTTCTACTAAGTATTGGGGGGGTTCAGAGCCAAAGAGGAGAGAGAACTCGTCTAATGGGAAAGCTTCTTGGAAGACATAGTATAATTTTGAAAAGTCGTAAAGAGTACAGAGGCCTTCAGTTGAGAGGGAGGGAATGCCTCAAGTCTGGGCTGGAATTCTGGGTGTGAGGTGGCCCTGCCCCATGATCTGCAGAGCATGGAAGTAAGACACCCAAAGACAGTGACCAGGAGCCAGTCCAGAGCCAGATCCAAACAAAAGTCCCAAGTCAGAGACACTCAAAGGGGCTGAGCAAAGAGGCGAAAACTCATTGTGAGGAGGTGGCCACATCTGAGTCACCAGGCAGCACCTGTAGGTTCAAGGAGGGGAGAATAAAGACAGGAACTATGGAATCGTGCAACACTCCTTGGCCCACTGTGGCATGAGACATTATTATGTGCAGGGCAAGTGCAGAGAACACTGGGGACAGGTCCATAGTGACTGAAGTACAAGACACACAGGGGACAGAAGAGAAAGGACTAGCTGGGGCTCCACGTTGCAGGGGCTCGCATGTTACAGGGGCTTCGACTTGGGATCTTCACTTATTGTATTAGTCAGCTAGGCCTGCTGTAACAAAATACTGCACACTGGGTGACTTAAATAACAGAAATTTAGTTTCTCACAGTTCTGGAGGCTAGAAGGCCAAGATCAAAGTCCTCGGCTTGTAGATGACCATCTTTTCCCAGTGCCTTCATACTGTCTTCCTTCTGTGTCCAAATTTCCTCCTTTTACAAGGACAGCAGTCTCATTGGATTAGGGCCCACACTAATGACCTCATTTTAACTTGATAACCTTTTTAAAAACCGTATCTCCTGACTAGGGGTTAGAATTTCAACATATGGACTTTGGAGGGACATGGTTCAGCCATAACTCATATTTAAGTTTGGGAGTGTGAGCTTCCTACAATTAGTGCTACACACACTGGCAGTACTGGGTAGGAGGGGTTGGGGGGAGAAAACCAACATGTTTCTTATCAGATATGAGTATTTTTCTCAGGCAGGCTACATTTTTCTTTTTAGATATAGAATCCAAATCAGATATTTGAATAAATTTGTCCTTTTTTATTTTTCATAAGACAAAAAATGTGAAATCACATCGGTAAATCTTAGCATTTAGGAAAAGCATATATTAGTTTGGCATTTAAATTTAGTTTGGTGCTGTTCAGACCCTCTGCACATGATTTTAAAAACAAGACGTCTGTCAACCCCGCAATAAAATAATTTCTAATTGTTTTAAAGAGGAAGGTGATATAGACATGCCTCAACCAGGTCATTGTGAGGGTTAAGGCTGTAATCGCCAGCATGTGGCTGACAGACAAACCCAGCCATTTATTCATCTGGCAAGTGTATTTAGTGAATGCTCATTATTTGTAAGATTCTGCTATTGAATAAGCCATGGTCTCTGCCCTCAAGAAAGTCACAGTCCAGAAGGGGCACAGAACCATTAAAAGATGCTATGAGATGTGCTGAGCACAGTGATGGAGCTAGAGCTTGTAGGTAAGTTGGAAATGAGGGGTAAGGAAGGGAGCAGATAAAACGGTTCCTAGGTTTCCAGCTTGGATTCATGTCGGTGATTTTAAATAAGATTTCAAATATGAAAGAAAAGCTAGCTTAGAGGGGAGATGAAAAGTTTAATTTGGAACATGTTACATCTGGGGTAACTGGAGGGCACCTAGGTGGCAACTGAAGGAAGACCTGGGCAAGTCAATAGCTTGAGAAAGGCAGTAGCTCAGTGCAGGAACTCTAGAGAACTTTGTCATTTAAAGGCAGAGCAGCAGATGACTAAAGAGACAGAGGAGAAATGGTCAGGAGGCCTGGGGACCCAGAGAACACAGACATAGCAGACGTGGAGGGGTCAAGTCACGTGCAAAGAGGTTCCAGGAAAATATGCCTGAAGAGTACACAGTCACTTGGAGGTCCTTAGGTGCTCCAGTGACAGCAACTCCAGTAGACCTGAGGAGGAGGAAGGCCACGTTGTAATGGCTCAAGGAACGTGTAGAAGTCAGTAGATGGTTTCTTGAGAAGTTGAGATGAGCAGGGGCAAAGAGTAATGGGTGGACCTTTAGACGGGGATGACAAGTCAAGGAAGGGGTTTTTACGTTGGAAGAACTTGAGCGTGTTTACAGGCTGAGGGGAAAGAGCCATCACAGAGGAAAAGGTTGAAGAGGCGTGGGAAGAGCCCATGGTGAGAGGGAGAGATTATCTTTGAACAGGAGGAAGTACTAGAGAAGGCTGAGTAAGGAAGAACTCTGGTATTGTCAGGTTCGCAAGCAAACAGGGAGCTGTTGGAGGATGCACATGGCATTATCTTCCCAGATGATACAAGAAGCAAGGCCAGCTGCAGGGCTGGGGAACAGGGACTGGACAGAGGTATTCAAAAGATATTGAGGGGAGCAGGAAAGAAGCTATTGCATCCTTGCTGTCAATCACCAGGACAAGCAGAACGAGGAGCACACTTCCCTGTGGCCCCAGTGTAGTTGCAGAGCAGGTGTTGCAGGGACTCCGTTCTGTGTGTCCAGGAGATTTCATCTGGCAGCCGAATTCTGGTCGGTGATCCAGCAGCAAGGAACACACCTGGAGGTCCAAGGTATACGACAGATAGGAGAGAAAAAGAGGGAGAGGATGTGTGGGGAGTTGGCATTATAGCTGGATGGCACAAACCCTTAAGGATGATGAGCTTTTACCCAGGGGAGATGATCAGTCATACTAAATTGTAATACGTTCATCATGAATAAGTACAGTCTCAGTAAAGATATAAGGAATCTACCTCCTCTTTCTTCTAGCTAACCACCTGTTTGCCAGCCTTTTTTAAATGGCCTATTTTGCTTTTAGTGGTGATGGGGGTCTGGGTCTCTCCCCACAAAATCTGTGTTTTGAACCTAAGGTCCACAATCTCAAACTCAACTTCCTGACGTGCACGAATCAGTCCTCAACAGCTCACTACCCTGGTCGGCAATAATGTACCTCTTGCTTTTGAATAGGGTGCTAATGTGGTGATCAGAATAGAGTTCTTCTAGTTAAGTCTTGAAAAATGATCGTGAACAATGTACCTAAGAGCCAAGCTAGTTTGGGAAGTTGCCTAGCAAACAAATAATAAAAACCACAGATAAGTAGCCATAGTCCTCTTTTCCACAGAGGCAGGTGTGTGTCCACATTTGTCCAAGCCCAGCCAGCCTTCCCTGGGAGTGACCCGTGGCTCCTGGGGGATAGGAAAGAGAGCTCAGGGGCTACTGGGGAAGCAGGCGGTGGAAGGGGGTAGTCTGGGGGACACTTACTTCAGGGAAGGGGCAGACCCTGTTAACCTCCACTGCCCAGGAAAGGGGAGGGAATCGTGGGCCTTTGTTAAAACGTGATACTTGGATAATCACCTCTCAGGAAGTAAATCTTATTGGGACATTATATTTCTTTTAAATGAAATCACTTATACCCCCCTGGTTACATGGTTTCCTAAAGTCTTTTCTGTGACTTTTAAATGCCCTGGAAATAATTTCCAGACACTCTCCTCTGGTTACAAAAAGAAGGTATGAGGTTTGTGCTTCTATAAAAACTTCCTATGTTTAAACAGTGAGAATAATTATAACGATCACTTTAATATACTGCTGTTGCCACCATTCCTAACAGAAACTTGTTGGGTGGGTTTGACCAATGACTAAGGGGTCACTGGCAGTTTGAAAGAGAAATAGAAGTTGTGGTGTTTGTATTCAATTTTAATATTTTTGATGATTTAAAAACTCAGCTAGACAGAGGAGATCCTGTTTTGGATGAGGAGTTTCAGCGACTGAAGACAGAAGTTAACCACAAACGGATTGTTCGCAATCTGGAAGAAGTGAGTAACTGTCCTTTCTTTGGAATCTAATTATTGTCGGCTCTTTATATGCTTACTTTTAAAATACTAACCAATTTTAAAGAAGTCCTTTTGGCAGCAGATATTGAATAATTTTTAATATGCTTATGCTTTCAGAGTGTTTCTTACTACATATTCACAAGTAAAGCATCAAAACTCATAATTAATGTTTCCCCTAAAATTAATGCCATCACATATCTTGGCTTCTCCTTCTCACCTCTCTACCTTCTCCTTGTTGGTTTTCTTTTCTGTTTCCCTTTGCTTCCCATGCCCCTGTTTTTCAGGTCCTTAGCAGTCCCCGGCCCTCTGTTTCTTGGCACTCCCCTTGGTGGGGAGGAAACAAGACAAAAAGTCAGAAGCCAGAGTTCTGGTTCTGGCTCTACCACAGATTTGGGACCTGGGGAAATCTTACCAATGAAAAATTTCTTTCTAACCTCCCCATGTCCATCATTCTCCCTTTCCTTTTCTGGGTTTGCCACATCTGAATGATTCTTACATCTTCTTTTCCCCTGCCCCTGACATTTAATCTGGCCACCAAGTCTTGTCAGTAGCTTTTCCACAAGGCCATATCTAAGTCCAACCTTACCCCAAAGAATCCAACAGATGATTTGTTCATATATCTGCCCCTTCTTTTCTCCCATCCACCGCTTGTGCCAGTGTGAGACTCATGCATTTCTGGTGCCTTTTTCTTCATATTGTTTCCCTGTTCAGGAATCTACAATGCTGGAGGCTCTGTCTGCTCTCAGTACCCCTGCAGGATCTCTGCACATTTGTGCCCCCCATAAGCAGGCACCATGCTGGTGCTGGGGAGCAGGGCTGAGCAAAGCAGCCCCGTCCCCCATTGGGCATCATACAGTCTGCTCCTCTCCATTCTGGGGCCGTGCCCAGCACCTACCACCTGGGACCAAGATCTGTATGGCTTTATCCTTCCTCCTCACATGTGTTTGCTTGAGCACCCCTAACTAGACTGTAAATTTCTTAAAACCCAAAGCTTCCACTTTGGGCCCCCCGGCCCAACAAGTATTCCCTGTAACGCTGTGTACTCTCCAAGTGCTTAGTTAATGCTTACTGTATGGCAGAACAAATAAATAATAACTAGATTTGGGATCAAACTCTAAAATATTTTTACTAAATGTTTATGCCAGGGGTTAGAATTTACATCTAACATGGGCCCATGTTTTATGTTCACAGAAAATCAAGGAATTTCATCCTAATTTTGACCCACTCACTAGTAACACTTGGGTCAGTAGATTCAGGGCTCAAAGACGGTTCCAACAAGCAGCACGCAAGGTAAGTCTCAGCACCAGACTGAAATTTTAATTTGTTTAGTCATCAACACAAGGAAATCAGTGAGTTTTTTTATAGCAGCTTTATGGAGATACAATTCACATACCATAAAATTCACTCTTGTAAAGTCTACAGTTCAGTAGTTTTCAGTATATTCACGGAGTTGTACACCCATCACTACTATCTAATTTTAGAACATTTTTATCACCACAAAAGGAAACCTGGCTCCCATTAGCAGTCGCTCTCCATCCCCCAGGCCCTGGCAACCACTAATCTACTTTCCGCCTCTATGTACTTGCCTGTTCTGGACATTTGATATAAATGGAATTACACAATACATGGCCGCTTATACCTGTATTATACATGGCTTCTTTCCGATAATATGTTTTCAAGGTTCATCCATGTTATAGCACGTATCAGTATTTCATTCGTTTTTATGGATGAATACTGCCCCAGTGTGTGGCTAGTCCACGTTTTGCTTATCATTCATCAATTGAATAACCTTACGTTGTTCTCACTTTTTAGAATAATGATGCTATGAACATTTGTGTACAAGTTTGTGAACGTGTTCTCAATTCTCTTGGGTACCTAGGAGTAGAACTGCTGTGTAATATGGTAACTAGAACAGTAAGATGTTGATCAGTTACTTCCAATGAGAACAGTTGAGGATTTCTGTGGGATCTTGTCCCTAACATTCAGGCTTATGGCTTCCCCATCAAAATGTGTCATCTCACTGCTGTGGCTTCTTTTTTCTCACACTCCTTTTCCACCCAGCACATTGCTAGCCCTCAATGGCTTCCTGTGATCAGGATAAAATTAAAACTTCTTGATCTCTAATGCCAATAAAGGCTATAAGGTGGCTCCCTGGTCTGGCTGCAGCCACACCTCTCCAGCTGCCCCCTGTCCTCTATGTTGTCCCAGTCCTCATCTTCTTTCAAACACACCAGCTCGTTCCCTGCTACAAACGTACGTTTCTGCTCTTTGCCCTTCAGCCGACTTGCCATTCCATCTCCCCTCCATCTGTCCACACCCGTCCTTTGGGCCAACGCAAGTCTACCTTTCCTCCAAGAAATAAACTCCGCAAGTTTTAGCACTTGGTGCCTCTTTCATCTCATGCTGCCTAGATATTTTGTCCCTGCTGCTTGACTGTGGCTGCCTTGGGGACAGGGGCAAAGCCACTCCTCAAGCAAGGAAGAGCAGTGGTTGAGACTTGAACTCTGTGACCAGGTTGCCTGCCTTTCATTTTTGGTACTACTTCTTACAGCGCTCTGATCTTGGACAAGTTACATAACCTCTGTGCCTTAGTTTCCTCATCTGCACCTGAGGGTAACAGTAAGACGTGTCTTGTAGGGTTTCTTGTGAAGAGTAAATGAGTGAATATATGTGAGGGACTCTAAAAGTTTATGGTACAGGTTATCTTTCAAGCGGTGCTTTTGGCCTGGCCTGATAACAGTCTAGGTGAAGAGAGGGCCTGCTCACTGCAGTAGTGACCAACTCACCGACCTCCAAGGCTCTAGAGAACCAGAGTCTCTGCTGAGGTTTTGTAGGGTGGGCTCAGTATATATATGCAGAACAAAGGTGGCCAGAATGCTCAGTGTGGGGAAGACGATGGTGGAAAGAGGCAGCACAAAGCTGTGCTCTGAGGGAGAGAAGCACAGCTATCGCCCATGGGCAAACAGCAGCAAGAGATGGGCCAGGCTGGCTTCCTGCGAGTGGGACCACTCTGGCCCTTCTAGAACAAGCCAGCAGGGTGAAACAAGTATTGCCATCAGTTATGAGCTCTGTTCTGAGTAATGGGCTCACTCTTTTCCTCACACCTCCCCTGCAAGTACTGTCAGTTCAATGCAATATGTTCCCAGTCTGATGACTTCTGCCATTTTCCCCAGCTCAGTCACAGCCCCATCATCTCCTGCCTGAACCACTGCAGGAGGTCTCCCTGCTTCCCGTCCCCAGGCAGCAGCCAGAGTAGCATCCCACAGCCGAAAGTTGATACCTCTCCCTGGCAAGACCCTTCAAAGTCTTTCCATTGCAATTAGAAGCCATTGCACACTTTTTATCAAGGCTGCAAGGCCATACTAGAATTCTGTCTGTCCCTTCAACATGTCTCCTTTGTTCCTCAATCCGGATCTTTGTACTTGCTGGTTCCTCTGCTCAGAACTCTCTTCCCAAGATCATTGTCTCTTCATCATTTAAGTCTCAGATCAAACCTCACCTCCTCAGAAAGGTCTCCCCTAATTATTCTTCATACATGGCCAGACCCTCAGTCATGCCCTCGTGCATTTCCTTTCTTTTAGCTTCTTCATGGTATTTATCTTGCTTATTTGTTTCAGTGTGACTGTCATCCACTCCACATACACCTCTTGGAGCATCTGCTTCTTTGTTCTCACTGCCTCTGCAG
Source organism: Lyroderma lyra (assembly GCA_004026885.1). Taxonomy (NCBI): domain Eukaryota; kingdom Metazoa; phylum Chordata; class Mammalia; order Chiroptera; family Megadermatidae; genus Lyroderma; species Lyroderma lyra. The sequence continues at coordinate 125,561 of PVJL010003717.1, read as the reverse complement.
GATCTTGCACAGAGCTGGCCACAGAGTAGCCACATCATAATATGTTAAATGAAAAAGTCCCTTATAGGATGGAAGGGAGTCTTAATCATGGAATGAATTGTCCCTTCAGCTGCAGCTCTGTGCACTGGTGGCAGTCACTTTCAGTGGCATTTGCTCTAAAGTCAAAGCTCAGTGGTATACAGTTAGCATTGCCCATAATCCACAGCTCTGTTTCTACAGTTTATCTTTCAAATCTGAAAATAACACAGCAGGAACACTACTCTTCAGATATAATAAAAAGGAAGAATGTAAAAATAGTCATTCTTTCCACTCTGCAAATATGAGAAAACCGGGTCTCATAAATTGTGTGGGACAAAGCTAGATGCCAACCAGGTCTTTTTTTATATTCAGGCAAGTCAACTTTGGCCTGACCTTGAAGTCCCTATGGCCTCAGTCTAGGGCAGCATGCTACTGTCCTTGAGAATTCTGACTGGAGCAGTGGCATTAGTCCTTAGCTGTGGATGAGGAAAGTAAACTAAATTGAATGCCAAAATGAGCATGTGCCAGTTAATTATTTGAAGTCATTATTCTTTCTAATTCCAGGTCATGATTCATCAACGATTACTCAAAATGTTGGATGCTATTCGTGACATGGACAGAGAGGCCATACTAAGAATGTTCAGTCCTGAAAGACAATTGAGAACACAAGGTAAGGTACAACCAGTAGTCCTCTGAGCATGAGGCTTCTTTATAATGAAGTTACCTGTGTAGAAATACAATGTTTTCATAAATCATGGATATTAGTTTTCTGTGGCTATTATAACCTTGGTGTCTTCAAACACCACAAATTTATTATCTCACAGTTATGGAGGTCAGAAATCTAAAATCAGGATATCAGCAGGGCTGGTTCCTTCCAGAGGCGTTAGTGGAGAATGTGTTTCTGGCCTTTTCTGGCTTCTACTGGCCACGTGCTTGCTTTGGCTTGTGGCTGCTTCCTCATGTCACTCTGACCTCTTGCTTCAGTCATCACGTAACCTCTGACTCTGACCCTCCTGCGTCCCTCCTGTATGGATCCTGTGATTACACTGGGTCCACCTGGGTAACCCAGAACATTCTCCCCATCTCAAGATCCTTAAGTTAATCACATCTGCAGAGTCCCTTTTACCATGCAAGGTGACATAATCAGAGGGTTTCTAGGGAAAAGAACATAGACATCTTTGGGGGACCATTATTTAACTTACCACATGACATAAATAAGACCTCTATAACCAGGTTTGGCTGAGATGCCTGCCCAATTGATAATAAACAAGGCTGATTGATCTGACCAAGTTGTAATGTCTATGAAGTTTGGCTGTTTTGTGCTCTCTCTTCTCTCTTATCACCAGAGAGACGAGGATAGTCAGCATTTGTTGATTGATTGGTTGGATCCAGTATCATCTCATCCTAGCATTTGCACATAAAGCTTTTTATCTCTATTATCTTTGCTATTTAAAGAAACTCCAATCCTCTGACCCTCAGGTTGACAGGGGCTGCCGGAGGCCCACTCTCAGTAGCTTCTAGGAGCCCAGAAACCATACTACCATCTTTTCCAAAGATGTATTTCCAATCGGTGACTCATATGCAGATCCATAGGCAGGCCCTTGTCCTTCTAGACCCCTTCTCCTTTCTTGAACCCAAGCCCCTAAGCCTGGCTCAGGCTTGTCTGTCCTTTTCAAGCAGCAATTTGGAGGGAGTAAATATAAAATTTTTAAACAATTGGAGAAGAGGTTGAGGTAAAGAACAAAGGGGATACTAAAAATGGGACTATGTACATATATACACACACACATATATACTCTCTTCGTAATAACATGTAGCAGGTACCCACTAATTGGTATGTGGCAAATATGTAACTGATGATGATGATGGTTTCACATAAAAATACCTTAAGAACCCTCTAAAAGTGCTGTTTTGTTTTCTGCTCATAGACAAGAATCTCTCCAAATTCCAACTGCTGAGGATCAGTCAAGATGATTATTCCTATCACTTCTCTGTGTCACCCAAGCAAGTGCTGCCCTTTGCCTTCCCATCCCACAGTTCTCCCCAGGGCTCCGACGAGTTGGTAGGTGCTGGTGAGCTGTGGGGTCGGGGCCAGACATGATCCAATGGTCGTTAGGCAAATACCAAGGCAAGCCTTGCCTCAGTCCCAGTCCCTTTGCCTCCTCCTGAAAAACTCCCAAGGGAGACCTATTCCCAAGGTATTGTCACCAATGGGAAGCCAGGGATCAACTTCTATCACCTACCTGGCCCCTGATATACCTGTGCAGAGCTTCCCAATAACCTGAGCCGGGTCCTTCCCAGCCTGGAACCCAGCAAGAGCACTGAGCCCACTTGACTGCCCAGGAATCGAGCCTGAGAGCAGAAGGGCAGTCAGAAACCCAGAGGACCTGACCTGGCCCAGGGAGGCAGGGCCTGCTCAGCCGAGCCCTTCTGCTGCATGAGCAAATGGAGAGACCAGAGAAGGATGGGCCAGAATCCAACACATTACTCTCATAATTCCCTCCATGCTCTCAGTGACAAGAGGTGTGGCAGTTCATCCTTCTTGCCTTATGGGCATAATATAATGAAAATAGTAGCATTATAATAAAAACAATAGCATTGTAATAAAAATAATAGCCCTTACATTGCATTTACCATGAGTCAGGCAGTGTCTTAAGTACTTCAATTGTATCAGGTCATTTAATCTTCAACAAATCTATGTACTACATTTATCATCTTACAGATGAGGAGGAAACTGAGACACATGAGCACATAGCCAGTAGTAAAATGTTGCCCAAGTTCACATAGTTAGCAATAAAAAGGGTGTTTAAATTGATACTGAAAGTCCACATGCAAAAAACTTTTTTAGTTTCAAAGAATAAACTTGCCATTCACATCCTATATGTATTGAGCATTGCAGGTTAATCAACTCAAGAATTACAGGACTGACTTTAGAAAGTCCATGTGTTTTCTGCATTAGATAATTAAATGACTTAAAAATAAGAATGTTTAGTTCCTAGGAAATAATAAATCTGTGGCTTTCAAGCAACGATAAATATCTGACCATCAATAATTGATGGGCTGGAAAAAAATCAGAATAAATGGAATAGTGTTGGAACAACAGAAAAGAAACAAAAATTTTAAAAATGAAGAAGAAATGGCCATGGTAAATCATCATGTATCCATCATCACTCTGAATGTTAATGGACTGAACTGACCAATAAAATGACACAGAGTAGCAGACTGGATTAAACAACAAAACCCATCCAAATGCAGTCTCCAAGAAACACACCTCAGCCATAAGGATAAACAAAGACTCAGAGTGAAGGGATGGAAAACAATACTCCAAGCAAATGTATTCAGAGAAAAGCAGGAATTGCCACACTGATATCTGACAAAATCAACTTCAGGTTAAAAATGATAACAAGAGACAAAGATGGACATTACATAGTGATAAAAGGCACAATACCACAACAAGAAAACTTGACACTAATTAATATATATGCTCCCAATCAGGAAGCACCAAAATATATAAAGCAACTACTAACAGATTTGAAAGGAGAAACTGACAAAAGCACAATCATTGTAGGAGACCTAAACACCCCGTTAACAGCCATGGACAGATCATCCAAACAGAAAATAAATAAGGAAATAACAGCTTTAAATGACACATTACAGCAACTGGAAATAATTGACATTTACAGGACACTTCATTCAGCAAAAAAAAAAAAAAGACTATACCTACTTTTCTAGTGCACATGGAACATTCTCAAGGATAGACCATGTGCTGGGACACAAAAGTAGCCTCAGCAAATTCAAGTAGATTGAAATTATACCAAGTGTATTCTCAGACCACAAAGCTCTGAAATTGGAGATCAACTGCAAAAAGAAAGCAGAAAAACACACATATATGTGGAGATTAAACAACATCTTATTTTAAAAAATGACTGGATCAAAGAACAAATAAAAGAAAAAATTAAAAATACATAGAAACTAATGACAATGAAAATACAACATATCAAAATTATTGGGACACATCGAAAGCAGTAATAAGAGGGAAATTTGTATCATTACAGGCCTATCTTAAGACACAAGAAAAATCACAAGTAAACATCCTAACATCCCATCTTAACAAACTGGAAAAAGAAGAACAGAAAAAAACCAGAGTCAGCAGAAGGAAAGAAATAATACAAATTAAAGCAAAGCTAAATGAAATTGACAATAGAAAGACAATAGAGAACATCTATGCAACAAAGAACTGGTTCTTTGAGAAAGTCAACAAAATTGACAAACCCCTCACTAGACTAACCAAGGGATGAAAGAAAAGGACACAAATATCCAAAATTAGAAATGAAAGGGGAGAAATTACTACTGATACCACAGAAATACAGAGGATTGTAAGAAAATATTATGAAGGACTTTATGCCACTAAATTTAACAACCTAGGAGAAATGGACAAGTTCCTAGAAACTTATAGTCTACGTAGATGGAACCAAGAACTGGATAATCTAAATAAACCAATCAATAGTAAAGTAATTTAAATGATTATCCAAAACCTCCCCAAAGGCAAAAGCCCCAGACCAGATGGTCTCACCAATTAATTTTACCAAGCATTCAAAGAATTAATGTGTATCCTCCTCAGACTCTTCCAAAAAAATTAAAGATGAGGCAATGCTTCCTAACTCATTCTATAAGGCCAACATTATCCTAATATCAAAGCCTGGTAAAGATAACACAAAACTTGGAAACTATAGACTAATATCTCTGATGAACACAGATGTAAAAATTCTTAACAAAATATTAGCATAGAGAATACAACAATGCATCAAAAAGATTATACACCATGATCAAGTGGGGTTCATCCCAGGAGCACAAAGATGGTTCAACATATGAAAAACAATCATTGTGATACACTGCATAAACAAAATAAAAGATAAAAACCATATGATCATATTAATTGATGCAGATTAATTTGATCCATTAATGATCAAAACACTGAATAAAATGGGTATAGAAGGAAAGTATCTCAATATAATAAAGACCATATATGACAAACCCTCAGCTAATATCATACTGAATGGGGAAAAGCTAAAATCAGGAACAAGACAGGGATGGCCCCTGTCACAACTGCTATTCAATATAGTACTGAAAGTTCTAGCCAGAGCAATCAGGCAAGAGAAAAGAATAAAAGTTATCCAAATTGGGGAAAAAAGAGGTCAAATTGTCACTATTTGCAGATGACATGATCCTTTATATAGAAAATTCCAAAGACTCCACCAGGAAACTATTAGAAACAATAAATGAATGCAGCAAAATCACAGGATACAAAATGAACGTATTTAAAACAAAAGCATTCCTATATACAAACAGCAAATCTTCAGAAAAAGAAATAGGAGAGTCAATACCTTTTGCTATTGCAACAGAAAGAATGAAATACCTGGGAATTAACAAAGAATGTGATAGACTTATACGCAGAAAACTGTAAGACACTTTTGAAAGAAATTGAAGAAGACACAAAGAAATGGAAAGATAGGAAGACTTAGCATCGTTAAAATGGCCATATTACCCAAAGCAATTTACAGATTTAACACAATTCCCATCAATATTGCACAAACATACTTTCATGAAATAGATTTAAAAATTGCCAGATTTGTATGGAACCACAAAAGACCTCACATCGCCAAAGCAATACCACATAAAAAGAATAAGGCTGGTGGTATCACACTCCCCAACTTCAATTTATACTACAAAGCATCAACAATCAAACCAGCTTGTATTGGTAGAAAAACAGACACACAGACCAATGGAACAGAACTGAAAACCCAGAAATAAATGGACAAATAATTTTTTGATAAAGGAGCAAAAAATATGCAATGGGGAAGAGACAGCCTCTTCAGCAGATGGTGCTGGGGAAACTGGAAAACACATGCAAAAGAATGAATCTGAGCTGTGAACTCTCTCCATATACTAAAATTAACTCAAAATGGATTAAAGACCTCCATCTAAGGCCTGAAACAATAAGCTGTATAGAAGAAAACACTGGAACTAAATTTATAGACCTTTGGCTCAAGGGAGACTTCATGAACCTGACCTCAACGGCAAGGGAAGTAAAAGCAAAAATAAATGAATAGGACTATATCAAACTAAAAAGCTTCTGAACAGCAAAAGAAACCATCAACAAAGCAAAGAAACAGCCAACTGAATGGGAGAAAATATTTGCAAACAACGCATCTAATAAGGGTCTAATATCTAAAATATACAAAGAACTAATAGGATGCAACAAAAAAAACCACAAACAACCCAATTAAAAAGTCGGCAGAGGACCTAAACAGACACTTCTCACTTGAAGAAATACAAATGGCCAACAGACATATGAAAAAATGCTCATCCTCATTAGCTCTCAGGGAAATGCAAATCAAAACCACAATGGGATACCACCTCCCACCTGTTAGAATGGCTGTTATCAACAAGACAAGGAATAACAAGTGCTGAAGAGGATGTGGAGAGAAAGGAACTCTGGTACACTGCTGGTGGGAGTGCAAACCACTGTGGAAGACAGTGTGGAGGTTCCTCAGAAAATTGGGAATGGAGTTACCATATGACCCAGCAATCCCCCTTTTGGGGATCTACCCAAAAAACTTGAAAACCTTTGTCGGCAAAGACTTATGTACCCCAATGTTCATTGCAGCGCTGTTCACAGTGGCCAAAACATGGAAACAACCAAAGTGCCCTGCGACAGATGACTGGATAAAGAAGCTGTGGTGCATACACACAATGGAATATTACTCAGCTATAACAAAAGATGAAATATTGCCATTTGCAACAAAATGGATGGACCTGGAGATCATCATGCTTCGTGAAATAAGTCAGACAGAAAAAACAAGGAACTGTATGACTTCACTCATATGTGGAATATAAAACTGAAAGCAACAAAGAAAATACAAATAAGCCAACAAACTCACGGGCACAATCAATAGTTTAGTGGTTATCTGGGTGCAAGGGAGAAGAATAAGGAAGGGGTAGGAGAAGGGGGAGGGGGAGCCAAATATATGGCGGTGGAAAGAGAGGTGACACTGGGTGGTGAACATACAATGCAACCAATAGACAATGCACTGTAGAATTGTATGCCTGAAACCTATGTAATTCTTGCTAACCGATGTCACCCCAATAAGTCTAACAATAAAAAAATTAATTGATGGGGTGGATAGGGTGATAGCGATGATACAGGTCATCACTGTGTGTTAAGCCCAGCTCATCCTTTTTGAGTAGGTCAAGGTGTATACATTTCACTTGGTGATTTAGTCAGTTCTACAAAGACTTTGCTGCTCGGGGTTGATGGAAAACAGACTGCTTAGCATTCTTGTCTATAAAGAATTTTGCAATTCATTCCATGAATACTGTTATTTCATCAATTCTAAGATCACTTTTTTAATATTTAATATCTTCAAAATTGGGAAATGTCTTATTACTGATGGCATATTAGCACTGCGTCCTACTAGTGTAATTATGGTATCTTAGATTAGGTGAAATATAGTGTTTATGGAGTGCCCATAATATGGCAGGTGCTATTCCAGGTTGTCTGGGTATCTGAAGCAGTTCAGCGTGCAGGACATTTATTAGATTGTGCCTTGGGTGTTAGTACCTGTGGAAGGGAGGTGGTGGCAGGAGCAGATGTGGACAGAGACAGAAGCTGGACTGCAGCCCCTGACAAAGGCCTCAGCTAAACTCATGAGCAGCTCTGACGCTGGGACAGGGTGAGAGGACCTGGGATTCACACTTTTGCTTCAACCTGTCGTTTGAGGTGGGCTGTGCTCGAGGGGCACATGACCTTGAGTGAGGCAGCTCCCTTCAGCCAGTGCACCTCCTGAGAAGGGCTGACTCCTGACACTTGTTTGCATGAACAGAACTCCTAGCAGCTGAGGGACTAAAACCTTCAAGCCTGAAGAGGACTCTGGGTGGCACATTGCAACACCCACAACAGTAGAAAATGAGTAAGAGTCACATACACTACCAGACAAGTAGGAAGGGGTGACCAATGCAGCCTTGAGGCCCTATATATCCAGTAACAACTGTGGTTGCAGGATGGATTACTTTGAGAATAGAACTGTTCATTTAATATTCAAATGTGTGGAAACAACAGCATAGCCGCTTTTGCTCGGTGTTGAAAATTTTTTGAATTTTCACATTTTAGGCTCCTGATGGCCTTGGACCAGTCCCAATTAAACCTTCAGAAATTCAAGTCAAGCACAGTCATTCCTTCTTCAAGCTGCAGGTCAGACCTGTCATATGGTATTAGTTAATTAGGTTTCTAATGAAGTGAACAAAATATTCTTGAATTCGAAAGCATGAGTTTGTTCTATTATGGATTATACTGTGTACCATACTGTGCATGTTTTTCTCTTGGTATCTTATGGTATATGTGAGGCAACAGATCCTTTTTGCCTAATGTGGTTTATGGACACCAGGATCCTTATGCTATGGATATAGCATGTATAGATGATATCATGTATACATGTGTACATGACACATGAAGCTACCTGAACTACACAGCTATTAGAAACTTTAAGCAGAAACACAAGATGAAGTGAACAAAGTTAGTCAGCCTTTCCTGAGATAATATGACCACTTCTGTTTCTGAAAATATCAACATTTTAAATTGACAAACCAGTATTTGGTGTATTTCTATAGTTAAACCATATGGTACAAGAGAGTAATTGAATGCTGCTGTGTGCTGGAACCCAGAACAGGGCCAGGACTGGTACCAAAGGCTCTCGGTGCTGGACAAACTAACAGTTGCCACAATCTAATGGTTATAATGTGGTGCTTGTTTTCCTTTTACCTTCAGGCAGCACAGAAATGCTTGAGAGTAGGTCCCACTAAAGGGTCACGCACTTTTAAAGCTATTTCGTCACCCATCTCCTTTTGCCTTCAGGTTCCTCAGCTGTACAAAATTAAGGGGTATCAGCCATTCTCTGTGCAGCGGTCTTCAAGAAGTTACAGACCTCAAAAGCTCGCTCGAGCCCTGAGGCAAGGAGCTGAGGTAATTTGTGCTCACCCTCAGGAGTCGCCCTTCCTCTGTCCTCTTGTCCTGGGATCCAGACTAACACACTGCTCTTGGTCCTGGCACAGGATGAAGCCACCACCGTCATCGCCCTGTCAAAGCAGGACTCCACCCCTCAGTGCCCTGGCAAGACCTCAGTCTTGAGCATGAAACCACCTGACGCCCTAGCTGAGCCCCCAAATTATGACCCGCTGTATATTTTTGTAAGTGACAACTGACAGAATTCTTGAGTTCTGTGTTCCTTTGTTTTAGTGGATATTTTATGAGAAAACAAGAATATTTTTCTCTCTTCGAATTTCAAGGTTTAAACGATATCTCATCTTTGAAATTGTTTGCCAGCAGATTGCTTGGAGACTATCAATTCTTCCATCTTTTAACAGTTCCAGCATTTATTTTTATGACAATAGCTTTGTGATCTTTTCTAATTACATAATAGATGCGCACGTGTGCACACACACACACACACACACACACACACAATGATTTTTAAAAAGAGGAAGAAGAAAACACGACAGAGAAGGTAAAATTACGCCAAACCCCGTCACTCAGAGCTCTGTCGATTCTTCATTCCGTCCTCGGGCAGTGCCGCCCTTCCATCCCCACGCCTCTGCCTCCCCGATGTCTGTTGTACTTCGTGTCTGTAGCCGCCCTGGGTCACGCTCTCTGCAGCACACTCTAACCACGCCGCTCTCCTGCTCAGCGCTCTCACTGGTCCCATTTCTACCACAGGCAGTCCAAGCTCCTGACCACATGCAGCCCATCATGAAACCCTAGGCCCGTTGCTTTTCCTCACTGATCCTTCCAGCCAGGGTGAGCTACCACACGACGCATGCATTCCTTTGAGGAAAATTTAAATGATCATGGAGTGACCACTCAGACCGCTTACTGCAGTGGCCACGGCCACCCCGGGGAATCTGCAGTATGACAGCTATTAGAGACAGTGATAGTACAGTCTCCAAAATATTTCACTTATTGCATTTGGCCCAAGGCCGATCAGGAGAGCTGGCCACACAGCAACTCCCCACGCCCTCAGTGAACCGGACTGGGAGACACTCCTGAAGGCCACATAACTCATGTCCCCTCCGTGGTGCTGGGCACCTTTTTCTATCACAGTGTGTGGCCAGACCCCTTCTCCATCACACTGCCTCCTGGAGGGCTGGGGTCTCTGTCACTCCTGCCCCGGTTCCCTCTGAGGTCCCTTCCCAGGGGCTGTCCTGACTGGCCTATTGTCACCACAGGCGTGGCTCTGGCAATGGCAGTTTTTAGATTCTTACACTTCAGTGGCTCCCCTTACCCATGAGTGGAGCTGGGGCTCTTTTCCCCTTCTTCAGTCCTGCCTGCTCCCCCACTTCCTAGCTGGGTGGCCAGGATTCTCCTCCCTTTACTTCTGGACAGTTCTGCAATTATGTTCAGAGGATCCGGTTGGCCCAGGGTAGCAGGGGAGTGCTCGCTCTGTCGTTTGTCCTCTGGCTCTCCTTCCCTAACACTCCTGCGCCCTGGTTTATTTAAGAGGACACGCACTGGAATAGGAAATACGCGTATCCCACACCTCCACCACCACCCTCCTTTCTCTCTTCCCTTTCCACCCACCACGTCTGTAAGGGGTCTTCCCTCGAGCTCCAGGCAGTGGAACCCAATGTTTACATTCTCTTCTGTCTCTGCCACCACCCACTGCAGCACTTGGAGGAACTGCGAAAGGACCTGCTGCTGTCACATACGATAGTCGTATATACTATGCACTCTAACCCTCCCTCAACTGCAAGTACTCATTGAGGTGCTTGCTTGTTTCTGCATCACTGTGAGCACTGCAGGCTCCCTCGGTGGGTGTCATGGCCTCCTGCCTTCCTCCCTCCTTTATATCCATGAATTCAATCAAGAGCCTTTTACGCCCCGGACCTAATGGCAAGTCAGCCTGTGTGCCAACGGCTTCCCAGTGTTCTCGACTGAAACACATCTACTACTGACACCAACCTGGGCTCGCCTACCCCTTGCATCTGGGTGCTGTGATGCCTCCTGGGTCTGGCTGCATGTCCCTTAAGTTGTGGGAGACATTTGTTCCTTGGCAGTGAGACTGGGTTTCCATAAGCCCTGTGGAGTTCTGTTATTTTTTAAAAAATTATAGAAACAAACAGAACAAAGTCTTAACCTAGTAGTTTTTGGGGGGGTTTTGGTTTTGTTTTTATTTTTGTTTTGGTAGTTCCCTGGCTGGGAATCGAACCCAGGCCGCAGTGTTGAGAGCGCTGAAGCCTAGCCAGTACCCCACCAGGGGACACCCTCAACCTTGTAGTTCTTAAACAGCTAAAATTAAACAACTGTGAGGGGGCAAAAGCTATATTGTTATTTGGGACAAAAACTGGGGTTTTTGTTGGACAAACCCTGGAGAGAACATTAAAAGCCTCTATATTTTCATATTTTGATATAATTATTCTGTGCTTCCATTAGTTCTGCTGGAAAACTTGTTAAAAACAGGATCTTTCTTAAAACCAGATACTACAGCCAAATGGAGCCTTCCTCAATTAAAAACATTACCAAAACAATGTTAAATGTTGACATTTCCTGATATAGCAAATGTTACTCCTCTTCTTTGTCTTCTCTTTGAAGTCATTTTTTAAGAAGCTACTTTTGTTTTCAAAGCCAGAAGCTTACTTGTTTTTTAAAACCAGTTTGTTTATTTAATAAAGCCCTCTAATTCATCAAATTTAGAAACAAATACTTCAAGCCATTTTAAGCTGTGATTTCAGTCGTACTTGTTTCCATGTGAGCTTAGTAAATCAGTACGTAATGAAGCCCTTAAACCAGAAAAGTGACATTTATGAATGACTGTGACATTTAGGACGCTGCCAATTTGAAGACGTCTCTGCTCCCCTGCTCCTCCTTCCCAGACAGCTGACATGGAGTCAGAGCTAGTGCTGGTGGCAGTGGGGAGAGCTTTAGCTGACGCCTGTCCGATGCCTGGCTTAGAACCTGGTAAACAAAAGGAATCTTTTCTCTCTTTCTTCTGCAGAATCCCAACCCAGGATTATTTGCGGTGATGCCCCCTCTGACCTATGCAGAAACCTTGATAGATTACCATCTGTGCCCTCATCCCAAATACAAGTTCACCAAGGAGCACCACAGTGGGTCCAGCATTCCTCTCACCCAGAAACAGTTTCTCCATCACACGGTAATGCCATCACCGGGCTCACTGGCAGGGCTGACTCTGGGCTACAGGGAAGGACGGGGGACAAGGATGGAGGGTCACAGCTGGAACTGCAACAAAGGAAGTTTGCAGCCAGTGCTGTAGAACAAGATGGGTGACCCTGGTGGCTGTTTACTCTCTCACCACCAGCCCTACAGCGGTACAGGTGGGAGACTCGAGACCACTCTTGTCCTGTCCATACCCACTTCTCAAGCTGCAAGTTACCCTTGTTTCAACATTCTCACCCTCTGTTTTCCTTGAAGGTGACGCCTCATACTCATTTTACTTCTATTTCAACCATGTAGAAATGGCGACACAGCAGGCCTAACCCCATGGTCTGACCTCCTCTTTCTTTGGCCCCAACAAGTGTGGAAAGTTCAGAATGGATGTGGTGGTAATATGACAAATCCACAGCAGGGAAGAGGCTCCATAGGAGTCCTTCTCCCCCTAGATCATCAGTTCCCAGGGGTACGTGCTGGGCCGTTCTGGGGTACACAAAAAAATAATCACTAATGGTACAAGAACAAGTAAAGTAAAAACATGCTAAATGTTAGTTATGGCGCAATGTTAAGTCTGAATCACCTTTAATGGAGACACTTCAAAGTTGGATCACGTTAGTGAATGATGATGGATGAGGGCATGGCTACGAACCCTTCCCCCAAACCACTCTTCTACCAGTCATTACCCACAGTTTCAGAACAATCCATTTGCAACATTTCTAGAACTTCCCCAAACACATAAATACATCTGTAGCCAGACTGTTTGATCAATTTAGTTCTTGACTAAGTTGTTATTTTCGATTGCAATTCTTATCAAGTAGTTTTTTAAAATTTAATGTTTAAATATTTGTTATCAATATTTAATTGTTACAAATATTGTAAAATTAAATCTGTCGTTTGTCCTTTTAGTGTTGTAATTTTTCTTTGCTACCTTTTTACCTCATTTCCACTATTTTACATTAAGATAGGCACTGAACAAAAGTGTCAGTATTTAAATACAGCTGTTTTAAAAACAAGGGGTACAATTTCTAGGAATGGGTTTAAAAGGGGTACACAAGTGGGAAAAGGTTGGGAACCACTGCTCTAGGTAACCAACCTGACCTGACTTATCAAGCAACATCCCTTGGGGGTTACACTCTGGCCCTTCAAACTCAGGAAATCCCTAACTCAGGTCATTATTTCTGCCTTACTTCTGCCAACCGCGCCTTACACTGACTCCTCCTCCTGCACTCCGTTTGTATGGTGGCCCATGTGCTCCTTGATCCCTTTCTCTTCCCCGTTCCCACGTCGAACCATCACTGGATTCCACCAGTCTGCCTCCATCAGCACGCAGCCCTCCCTCTACTACCCACCGTGGCCCCCCACTGTGTGGTCAGCCCTCTCAAGACAGCCTCCTTCAACACACATCTGATCCTGTCGTTTTCCAGTTGGAAAACCCTCCGTGGTCCTGCTGCCCGTGGGCGGAGCTTCGAGCTCATCAGCTTGGCCCACAGGCCCTTGCTGACCAGCCTGCCCCTCCAGCCTCATTTCCCATGGGCCCAGCACAGGCCCCTCACTCAGCCCAGCTGGTGGCCTCCTGACAGCACACTCTTTTGCTTCTCCAGGCACTTGCAGGTGCATCCCCTGCCTGGAATGTCACTTAATGAACCAGCCTCTCTGAATGTTAGCATCACATCCACAATAGTCAAACAGATTGTAAGGCCGACTCTGCCTTGTGAGCCCAATGAATGGGGGAAGACAACCACTCCTTTGTCCCTACTTTAATGTCATGTTGTATTGTTTCATGACTTCTGCTGGAGCAGTTGTCTTTTAGCTTCAGTCAAGCTGAATGAAATCATACATTTTTGGAGCTAACTTTTAAGACTGAACAATAGTCAGTTGAATGAAATGGAAGTTCTTCCCAGACTCTCCCTGACCGAACAGCTCCTTTACATACGGTATCCCTGTGCTGGTTTTCATTCTAGGACATCATTCCCGGGATAATGCACTGGAAGAGGTTCCAGTCCCTGGTTCTCTCATCCCTGCCTGAGACTGCTAAGACAGGAACGACACAGAGGTAAGCACAGCTTGTCTGTTTGTCTCACTGAGGTATGTTTGCCCCATGGATTACAGAAGCTGTGATCCCAAAAAGTGAAATGCCAGTCATGTGTCAGATCATACTTTTAGTGCATGAGGGAAGCTTGCAAGTCAGAGAAATATGATGATGTATACTTAGGCTGACCATACATACCACTTTAAATGGGACAGAAAACAACCATACTGACCTGTTTCAAACGACACATAATGGTCAGCCTAGTCTCAATGGGCTAAATTCAAGGTGTCAGTAGGCTGACCATATGCACCGTTTAAAACAGGACAGTACCATTGTTTTCTGTCATATTTAAAACTCTATGTCTGCTTGATAGTGACAGAAAAAGAGACACACAGACCAATGAAACAGAATAAAAAACCCAGAAATAAACCCACAAATATATGGACAGATAATTTTTTACCAAGAAGTGATAAATATACAATGGGGAAAAGAAAGCCTCTTCGGTAAATGGGCTGGGAAAATTGGGAAACCACATGCAAAAGAATGAACCTGAGCTGTGAACTGTCACCATATACCAGAATTAACTCAAAATAAATTACAGATCTCCACATAAGATCGGAAACAATAAACTGTATATGAGAAAACATCAGTACTAAACTTATAGACCTAAGGTTTAGGGAGGACTTTATGAACCTGACCTCAAAGACCAGGGAAATAGAAGCAAAAGTAAATGAATGGGACTATATCAAACTAAAAAGCTTCTGCACAGCAAAAGAAACCATCAACAAAGCAAAGAGACAGCCAACCAAATGGGAGAAAATATTTGCAAACAATGCATCTGATAAGGGTCTAATATCTAAAATATATAAAGTACTTGTACAACTCAACAACAAAATTAAAAAATGGACAGAGGACCTGAACAGACACTTCTCCTAGGAAGACATACAAATGGTCAACAGACACATGAAAAAATACTCATCCTCATTAGCTATCAGGGAAATGCAAATCAAAACCACAATGAGATACCACCTCACACCTGTGAGAATGGCTGTTATCAACAAGACAAGGAATAACAAGTGCTGGAGAGGGTGTGGAGAGAAAGGAACTCTGGTACACTGCTGGTGGGAGTGCAAACTGGTACAACCACTGTGGAAGATGGTGGGGAGGTTCCTCAAAAAACTAAAAATAGAGTTACCATATGACCTGGCAATCCCACTTCTGGGTATCTACCCCCAAATTTTGAAAATCTTAGTCTGCAAAGATATATGCACCCCAATGTTCATTACAGCACTATTCACAGTGGCCAAGACATGGAAACAGCCACAGTGTCCTTTGATAGATGACTGGGTAAGGAAGCTGTGGGATATATACACAATGGAATACTCCTCAGCCATAAGAAAAGATGAAATAAGGCCATTTACAATAACATGGATGGACCTTGAGACCATCATGCTAAGCAAAATAAGCCAGGCAGAAAAAAAACCAAGAACCATATGACTTCACTCATATGTGGAACATGAAACTGAAGCACAAAGAAACAAAAATTCATGGACACAATCAAAAGTTTGGTGGTTAGTGGTTACCTGAGGGAAAGGGAGGAGTGGGTGGGAGAGAAGGGACAGGTTCTCAAACATGGTGATGGAAAGAGAACTGACTCTGGGTGATGAACACACAACACAACACATAGATGATATACTGTAGAATTGTATACCTGGAACCTATGTAAATTTTACTAACCAATGTCACCCCAATAAATTTAACAATAAAAAAATGGTATGTCTGATCAGCCTATATATACTAATTTTCATATTCAAAAGATATACTTTAAAAAATTAATGTCAGGTGGCTATTGGCCATATTTCAATAAAAGTGGACAACCAATCCATACAATTCAGCTGAAATATCCATTTTAAAATTGCCAAGATTAGCTTTGTACACCCTCCATAACCAATTCCAAAGGGTCCCCTTCTCTCTCATGCCATAGCACGGCAGTCACCATGGAGTCTCACGGTTATCATCACACAGAGCTGTGGATTTAGCCTGTAGCTCAGCTTCAGAAACCGAATGGGTAGATAAGAACATTGCTGGACCAAAGAAAGAAGAAATTTAGAGTAACCACCTTTTCCTAATTTCCTTGTATAACTCTTCCTCAAAGCCCCAAGGTATAAACAAGGAGCCCTATGCCTCTTCTTTAGCACTCTGCCTGTCAATAACCCACTTCTGAGCCCTTAAATCTGCTGCTTTAGTTCATTGTCCTTATAAACATGGTTATATGAGATACTGGTGAGCAAATGTGCCTAGTATCTCTAAGTGATTATCATCAGCAGTCATCTTATGTTCAAATCAAAGCTTTGATTCAGAATGAGGCCCACCCCAAATGGGCAGAGCCCTGTCATGGCCCCAGGAGTGGTGAGGAAACCCGAGCTCTGCCACCAACATAGATCAACAGGTGACCTTCATACCCTTATGGCTGGCAGCATGTCCTGAACCTTATGACTCAAGTTCCTCTCACTTAGTAGAATGCCACATGGCCTCCTAGAGCTGTGTGACCTTAGCCATGCTCTTTGTCCACCTTTCTGGGCCCAGTGCTCTTGTCCAGAAGACTTGTTGCAAAGATCCTTCTCAGCCTTGACATTTTCATTTAGTAGAGTAGGACAGTTTATCCAAAGTGCAGCAACCCCATATATGATTTCTATCTGGAAAAAAGTCCAGCCATTGTCAGTATAATGAGAATGGTTTGCACGATATCCTTGTAACCTGGCAGCCAAGGAGAGTGGACTGGAGTGCGCATGCATGAACAATGATAACCTCACAGGACCAGTCAATGGGGGCGCTAGATGCTGCTGAGTGAACATGTGTACTGGGTAGCCACTGCATGTAAAATGACTGAGCGAGTAGACAACAAATCTGCATCAGATTTTGCATTGAGCTTGAACATTCCTCCATGGAAACTATCCAGATGATTCATAAGGCTTTCGGGCATGATGCAGTGAGTGCTGTGCGAAACAACAAGTGGGGCACAAACACTTCAAAGACGGTTGAGAATCTGTTGAAAGTGATCCATGTTCTGGAATCATCACATCACCCAGGTGATTCAAACCACCCACCCCACCACCCACAGCCCAGATTTGGCTCCCTGAGACTTCTGGCTTTTCCCAAAACTAAAATTATCTTTGAAAGGGAAGAGATTTTTCAGACCGACAAAGAGATTCAGGAAAATACAATTAGGCAGCTGATGGTGCTTCCAACAAAAGATTCTGCAGTGTTTTGAACAGTTGGAAGAGATGCTAGAATTGTGTGAGGTCTCAAGGTGCCCACTTTGACAGGGACTGAGGCATCTTTGTCCTGTGTACAATATTTCTTGTATCTTGTGTCTTCTTCAATAAATGCTTCCTTTTTCATATTACATGGCTGGATACTTTCTGGACAGACCCCATATACCACCTATCCACCAGCCCCTAGCCAAGCATTTAAGGAGACAGCTGAAATCCAGTCTGTGACTCCAGAACACTTCATTTACTTCTTCCTTCATTGCTGGCGGAAAAGCTCTTTCTGAATTAAGCAAAATCTGGCCTTAGTTCCAGAGGCTTTTCCACACGCCATCCCTTTTGGGTTAGTTCCTTAGTGCTTCTCCACCACTCTCCTTTGCCTGGAGAATAACATGAGACCAAGCACAGAATTTGGAACTTGAGAGGAGCTCAAAAATATTGGTTCCTTTTCTACGAGTTCATTCATACCTCATTCATTTCACTGCCATCTGAAAATAAGCTAAGCATCTTTGTCTTTCATTTTAGCATATTTCTAAAACCTGAAATGTCCCAAACTGGGGCGAAACAGTGGCACTGTAGAGAGAACAACACGTAGGCGTCTGAGAGACCTGCCTCTATTACTTGTTAGCTGTGCCCCCAGCTGTGTCCTTGGGCAGGTTGCTTATTACTGAAGCCCTTTGAGCAGTAGTTTCCCCATCTGTGGAACAGGAATGGTGATGGCATCCTCACCGTTGTGAGGAGTAGAGTTAAATGATGATGTGAAGCATCTAGAACCACCTCGAATTACTCTTGCTGCTCTTCTATACCACTATACCGTGCAGTCACTTTGTTGCCACCAGATGGCGGTGGTCCGCCACCACCTCGACGCACTGCCTCATTTCGCTGCAAGATGAGAACACTTCAAACTGGGCCCACGTAAGCGGTAAACACGGCTGGGTGTGGGGGACTCTCAGGAGACTGACTAAGCAAAATGAGAAATGGTGAGAAGTGGAGGCTGCCTGTGTCTGCCAGCTGTCCGCACGCACAGGTCTCCACAATTAAGGAAGGCAATATCTTTTTTTTTTTTTCCAAAGCGATGTCCTTGGTAAAAATCTCCTGAGGCTGTTCTTGCAAAAAGCAGTCAGAAGGCAGTTACCTTCAATTAACCATGAATTAAACATGAATTCTACATGAATTAAAGAAAACTTGCCAACCATGTGTTGTCACTTTCTGCTTCTGTGTCTGAGTGCTCTGTTGGGACAGTTTGTTTCAAAATAAACCATAATTGCATAACGGATTATAAAGTCAAGAGAAGATTCTATATTTCCTTATCATGGATTTCCATGGTGTAAGAGTCTAGATCATGTTTTTATTTCTAAAAGCAGTTACAAAATACAAATGGCATTTCTTTTTTAGTTTCTTCAAATCCATTAATGATATTTTCAACTGTGCAATCATTATGCTTGAATAAATTACCTATTTCTTATGAGGTGTTCCCTAGTGTCTTTTGTCCCTGAAAGTTATGTTTGTTGCTAAGCCATGTGATATAGTTATTTAGTATTTATTTATTCCAAGTCATTTTTGTATTCATAATAATCAAAACAGCTCACTTGGTTTCTTTACTCTTTAATAAATTTAGAGAGAATATGTTGAGTCTCTAGGACTTTCATAAAATCCCAGAGTCAAGAGCCACTGAAGAAATCATCCAAACCAGTAGTGCCCAGACTTTTGGGTTTTATAGATCAGAAGAATTTAGGGACTGATTTAGGGACTGGTTTAGGGTTGCCGAAGTTTTACTTCACCAGGTAAGGTATTAAAACAAAACAAAGCAAAACAAAACACCCAACCACCATCTATTGTTGCCACCATTTCCGTTTCAGAAGAACATATTAACACATACAAAAGTAAGAATAACATGGTCTCAAAATTTAAAAATTGGATGTTTTGTCTCATGAAAAGCACTTCACTGTCACCACTCCGTCTTCCCAGACCAGCCTGTCCTGGGGAGTAGCCCAGGTTTTCCGTACCTCAGCCCTTCTTTCTGGGCAGAACTCCCTCTGACTACACATTGGGAAGTTACAGGGGGGGTTTCAGTTAGAACCTGAGTTCTTGGTCATGAAGTCAGTCAACAGAACTTATCTCTGGGTGGTGGAGTCCAGGTTCCTTTTAATAAGGAATGATACTGAAGACCAAAACCTGGTGCTAGGTGTACACATTGCTACTGGTGTGTGTGTGTGGGGGGGGGTTTCTTGGCCTCTTCAGCAGACAAACCAGGGTGTATATGCGGGGGATATATATATATATATATATATATATATATATATACACACACACACACACATATATACATACATACATACATACATACACTAGGGCTGTCCAGAAAGTATCCACACACATAATATAAAAAATAGAGGCATTTATGGCTGGATTTTTTTCTGGACAGTCCTTACATATACACACAAACATACCTGTGTACATACCAAACACATGCACACATACATGTAATATATACAAATGTACATGCACATGTACATATACAATATATATTTCAGAAATCACGAATCCCCACCAATGCCTATAATTCCAGTCCCTACCCATAGAGTTAGTGCTTGCTGTCCCCCATTGCATACTTGAATGGCCCTTCTTCCACTGTGAGAACCCTGGCTCCTCACACATTTTACTCATTCAATTTTATAGTACATCTAAATTGTTTCAGAAACACTTCACCTATAACCACTTCAATAAGCAAGCATAATAGACTTCAGATTTATCTGTCGTTTGTTCCCTACCCCGATCCCATCCAAGACAAAAATATATAGTCAACCACTCCATTTATAAATTACTTGGATTACTTTCCTTCCTTCCTCCCTTCCTCCTTCCCTACCTCTCATCCGTCCATCCTTTCTTTTTTCTTTCTTTCTTTCTCTCCTCCCCCTCTTCTTTTTTCTTTCTTTTCAGTGTGGTTACAGAATTCATGTGAAATATTATTTATTTCTATTTGCTTTCATTTGGGTTTTTTAAATTTCCTTCTTTATTGATTTAATTTTATTTTTTTTTTAATATGTAGAACATCAACGTGCTTCCCAAACTCGAAAATACACAAAAAGGCATACTTAGAGAAGTGTCACTCCCTCCCAACACTCTCCCACCCCTTGTGGTAACCAGCTTGGTCTTCTAACTCATCCATCCTTTCTTTGTCTTTGTAATGTTAAGCAGAATACAAGTATTTTTCTTGCTTTCCTTTCTTTCTCATACAAAAGGTAGCCTACTAGATATATTTTCTGCCCTTTTTTCACTTACAATACCTACCGAAACTCATTCTGTATTAGTATGTACATATCGCCCCCGCTCTTTTTTATAGCTGTAAAGGCCATGTGCCATATTTTTACTCAACCAATCTCTATACTTGGCAAGCAGGTGCATTTTGCACAAGAACAAAACAAGGACAAGCACTTTATCTGAAAGACAAGTGCACATACAAAGGAGGCTTCAGTCAGTCCCTGCATCCTGCCTCCTGCCTCCCCCTCAGCCTGCAACCTTTCCAGGCTCTGTGAGGAGGTGTTTCCTTCCTGTGTTCTAAGCTCTGTAATTCTTCACTCTTTTTCATGAAACAACACTCTTCCCACTTTCAAGAAATGTATTCCAGAAAATTGTTGAAAACTTCTATTTATTTACGTCATTTCTCCTATTCTCTTTGCTGGTGTGTTCAGTTTTTATTTCTCTAATATCATTTGAGAGGTTTATGAGGAGAAATAAGTGCTATTCCACCCTCTTGAAACAAGATCTGCTATCTTTTAAAATAATAACATATTTTTTCTCCCTATCTCAATCTTTTAATGCCCTCAATACCCAGGAATTTTATATAAGGCTCTAAACGTAGCAATATATGAGGGGTCAGGAGGAAGGTTTAAAATTGAATAGAACACCTAAGAAAGAGTATAAAGGTGGGAAAAAAATATTAAGAACAGAAAACTCTAAAATTATAGACATAATTTTGAACATTACAAGTTCAAAAATTGTTTCTAAACCCTCGAGAATGTCTTACTTGGCAACATTCTCTTGATTTGACTGGTACCTATCACACCCCCATCTTAGCCTCTGAGGTAATGTTAGTGGGTTTTCAGGAGCAAAGGACAAAATAGGAAAGGCCTCAGTGTCAAATGAAAGTGCTCCAGAAAATTGTACAAAGACGCCCACGCTGCTAATGTGATCATTTATCCTTGGCTACCTGTGTGATCTTTCCACAGCTGTGATTCTCTCAATTCAGTCCTGCTTCCTGCAAATGTCCCTGCCATTCTTCACGGTTTACCAGAAGAAGCCACATTGGAAATAGCTGAACGGTACAATTTTTACCTTTGGTCTCTAATGTAGTCTATTTCCCCAAAATATAGGAGGTGCTGTGAGAGATTTCAAAAAAGAATACTGGGCCTGAGCTTGCAACCCAGATGAGATAAGGCTAACAGCTAGCCACACCCTAACCAGATAAGAAGCTAAATTCTTGGTGGAGAATACATTATGTAAGGCCTCAGATCTGCTGATCGTAGGTGCTCTAGGAGCTCAAAGGGGGGAGAGCAGAGAGAGGGGGTCTGGAAGGCTTCAGTCGTCATGTGGACTCGGGTCAGTAGGCCTTGAAGATGCAGAAAGAAATAGAGGCCCAAAACTAAGGTGCTTAAATTTGATTTTAAGATGTCACCCCAATAAGTCTAACAATAAAAATGAATTTAAATAAATAAATTAATTAATTAATTTAAAAAATTTGATTTTAGCAATGAGCATCCAACAGCCAGTGAAAATGTACATATCCTGTCACTGTGCCCATTTGAACATTTTTACATATAAATAATCAACTAGTGAAAGCCTTAATATCTGAGGCATATAAGCAGTTCTTTTAAGACCTAGCCACATGCAGTGATACCTGGCAACACATGAGTGGTTGCAGCTCTGACTCTAGGTCTGAACAGGAGGGTTGAAGTGTCTTTTTGTTCAGAGCACTGCATGGGGGCATTCCTGAGAACCCTGCAGCCAGGGTGATACACATTTGCTTGAGGTTCAGAGGAACAAGTCCTATCTGGCAGGGACAGTGGGGAGCCACTCAGCAAACCCAACATAGCTAAACCCTCCTCCATTCACCACTGATGTGCAGACTATTGTGACTCACTTTCCTCACCTTTGAAATGAGAATAACAGTGCCTACTTCCTAGGACTTGTTAGAGTTAAAGGAGGTGTATGTGCTGCTGATAGGGGTGTTAACTATGTATCTAACATTTGCCGAGCACCCAATGTGGAGCAGGCACAGTGCGCATTCCCCCCCACCTCACAGACAGGAGACTGCTAATGGGGACATCATGTTGGACAAAGCACCAGCATAAGTAATTCGCATGTAGCCCCTGCTTAGTAATTGTTAGCTTTCCAATTTTGTGGGACTGGAACATCCTCTGCAATTTTCACAGGTACTTCCCTTAAAAGAAACTTGTTGGGCTCACCTCTATTTATGTGTCACTGCTAAATAGGGTTCCTGTTCGTAATTCCACACCTTTGTTGATCTTGAAAGCATTTCTCTTTAACTGAGTGTGGTAGAGACTGCTGCTTTCCAAAACTCCATTCTCCTCTTCTAAAGTAATAGAGTTGTTGAAAGTAGGGGCTACATTTTCCAGCCCTCCTTGCAGTTAAGTCATCCATTTGAGCAGGCCCTTGCCAAAGGAATGTGAGCAGAAGTGAGATACTCTACTTCTAAGATCAGGACCCTTAACGGAGTGAGCATATCTCCTCCCCACTCTCTCTCCCTGCTTTGCTCCAGATGATACAGCAGTGACCCAGCTGTAACCATCAAACAACAAAGCTTTAGCCCAGGGGTCAGCAAACTATGGCCCACAACCAAATCTGGCCCACTGCCTATTTTTGTAAATAAAGTTTTACTGTAACCTAACCACACCCATTCATTGATGTATTTTCTATGATGCCTTTTATGCTGCAACAGTGGAGTGGAGTTATACAAGAAATGGTATGGCCTGCAAAACCTTTACAGAAAAAGTCTGCTGACCCTCCCTTTAGGGGATAGCCAAGCACAATATAAAAATAACCTCAATCCCTTTCACTTCTTCTGTCACCCATAGATTACTTAAAAATATAGTGTTTAATTTTCCAAGCAGTTGTGGATTTTCTATTATCTTCTTTGCAGTTGATTTCTGTTTGAATCCCACTGTGGCTTTCCTTATGGTCCACGATGGGATCAACATGGGGTAAATGTTCCATGTGAACTGAAAAAGCATATGAAATCTGTAACTCCATTTTGAAAATTGCTTTTTATTCTCTGCTGTTCCTACCATTGTTTTTTGGGTGAAAAGCAGTTTATCAACCTTATGCTTCTCTAAACACAGACTCAACCAAAGTCGGTGGAACTAATGTTGAAGGCCACAGAAATTTTGTAACTCTTATATAATCACAATATTTCCCTATTTTATTTTGGGAAAGAAAAATTGTTCCAGTTAAACATCTTATTCCTTTTCAGTGAGCTCTGTGAACAGAATATAGAAATAATGTTGACTCCAGAAATGATCCAAGTGGAATTCCCTATGTTGGATTACAAAGACACCAAAAAGGAAAAGTAAGTGGATGCCTTTGTGCCTAAGTAAGAGGTGGCCTTGGATGGAATTTGTCCTACATGAAGTCAGGACTGTCATGTTACCTGCATCTAAACATAATATAGCTCAGGTTTCAAGACAGAGAGGTTTCTGATGCTTTCGGTATTTAGATGTGTACTTTATTTTATGCACAGTTTCATTCCCTCAAATATCATTGGCAAGTATACCTTTGAAAACGAAATCCAATTTTTCCAATGATTGCCAATTGACCATTTAGAAGACGTTGTGCTAGGATGTTTATTAATAATTCCTCATTTCACCTTCACGATAGTACTAGGAATTGGATACGGAGACTGAAAGTTTAAGTAATCGCCATGCTAAGAAACCGGTGGAGCTGAGATTGGAAACCAGGTTTGAATCACTTGTCAGCCAAGTGTTTTCATTGGTATCTCAATTATCACTAAGTAAACACTAAGTAAATACACCAACACTGAGATATCACTGTGATCCTGAACCCAGCGGCAGGGAGTTGGTGGGTGACTTACTGTTTTATGAAGTGTCCTGATGTGTCCTCGTCTGGCTTTTTGTTATTTAGAGAGATAATACATCAAGCACAACCAATGGAGAAGCCAGAAGATAAAGTGCTGGAGGAGATGATGAATCTGCAGGCCAGAGCTCTCAACTCATACCTGATTCTAGTATAAAATTCATCAATAGGTCAGTTCCTCTCATTTGCTTTCTGAAGGTCACTGTGGTCCTCTGTGTCCATTTATGTTCCAGCCATTTGGGGAATTAAAGTTTCTAGGAAAAAAATTGAAACGTGGATGATGATGTATACATTTTTGTTGTAATTTTTCTTTTAAAAAATAAAATGTCATTAGTATGATGGCAATGTTTGAAGCTTCTTGGTGCAGGATTTAGTGCTGGCATAAAGACTTCCTGAGTGAGGCGTGAGCCGCTGTGATGAGAGGCCAAGAGCCGGATGCTGACAGCCGTACAGCTGTCCCTGAGTCTTTTAGTGGTGTGGTGTCAGGGACTACAGGGAGCAGGGTGTGGGGAAAGGTAGGTTCCTACCTCTGCATGGAAGCAGTCCCATTCGCCCCTGAGCATCACCCCTGTGCATTGCATACTTTGCCTTTGGCAGCCACTCCCAAGAGTGGTGAGCACACTGCTATGTGATGGCAGATACTAGTGAGGTTGGGGGGAGGCATTGGAAATGGAGGGGACATTGTGGGGCATCTAGAGCTTGCAGACTTGTTTGGAAGCAACTGGACAAACACCCTTTTGGGAACTCTCAGAAGCACCTGTGGCAGAAGGTCATTGCCAAGAGGACAGGAGTTTCTGTAAACATGTCAGTCAAAACTAGGATTTAACATGGTTCCATTCCTTTGCATGAGCTGCTAAGGTGGATGACATTTGGGCTATAACAACCCATAATTTTCCAAATATATTTGGAGGTAGTCCCTCCATTCTTTTTTCATACCTTTAAGTAACTGATATCAGACTGTATATACAATTTGAAAGGACTCTTCATTAACTCTTTGATTCTGACATTTTTCTGAGATTTGTTTTTTCATCATAAACTAAAACTCCTTAGGGACAGGACCCTAGCTACAGTGTTTGAAACAGTTCTTCACATAGTTAGACAATTAAATGTTGTTAGTGACCATTTCCTGGTGTCACTCAAGATAGTAGGTAACAAGTGAGCTTGTGTCTTTGGAACCCGCATCTTAAAGGACCACCCCACCCCATGTACAAAACGGAAGATTTTTATCACTCAGTTACGTACAGGTCCCTGAGGTGAAGACCCTGGGGAGGTGGAGAGGAACGCCCACAATGGTAGGCAGAGTCCAGTTGCCACCCCTCAAAATTAGGTTTTCCGGATACAACAGTGCCCAGCTAAAATTGAATTTCAGATATATAACAAATAATGTTTTAGCATAAGTATGTCCCAAAAGTAAATGTACTATTTGGGACATATTACGCTAAAAAAGTAACTCATTGTTCATCTGATATCCATATTTAACTGGGTGTCCTATACATTTATTTGCTGAATCTGGCTGGCAACCCTACTCAACACTCAGTGGTCTTTTGAGAGACAAGGTATGAATGGATATCGAATGAATGCGCTAGAAACAGTAGTAACAGGGGAGTTGTACGTGAGGCATGAGGCAGGCTTCCCAACCAACTAGAAGAGTTTGTTTTCCCTGGCCTTAGCACGTGCCAGGCCGTGTGCTGGCCCATAACGGGACCACTCCTTCAGTCCTCACAGCCTCTCCAGAAAGAGGCCATATGACTCCTCCCCAGTGGAGAAACCCGAGGGTCCCAGAAGCCAGGTGACTCCCAAGCTGGTGAAGACCCAGAAGGCCTGTGTGACTTCGAGGCGTGGGCAGAATTAAGGAGGGATTCTTTGGGCACCAGAACTCAGAGCCAGTCGGCTGTGTTGGGCAAGAGGAGCAATTGGAGACAAGGACACTGCCTGCCGCTGCCTGAGGACACCAGAATCTTCATTCAAGGGTCACCCACACAGACTTTGTGTGTTTTCTTTCTCTGCCTTCTCCTCCTTGCTGTCATCCTCCTCCTCTTTTCATACGCTACAAATTTGTCCCACATCGTGAGCTTAAGGGATAAAATGAGGTCACGTTATTTTACTACTCAAAGTTCACAACTTATATCCCCCTTCCCCCTGTAACAAAAATGTCATACTTGCCTCCCAGGGGCTCCTTTTTCCTCCCAGGATAAGGCAAGCAGCCCGGATGGTCTTATGCTGCCCATGAGGCAGGTCATGATGATCACCAAGGAACCCTGGGCCTTAGGCTGCCCCGGCATAGGCATTCTCTGCAGTCTGGCATTTGATGGGTGCTCGTCTTCTGTGAGGACAAAGGTTCACGTGACCACTGCTGGCCACGCAGTCAATCCCCAAGTGCTGATGCGGGCCTGGCATGTGCACATGTGCCATTGTTGGAAAAATTTCCCAGGGCTGAGAGACCAGAGGAAAAGGCTGACAAGTCTACCATTACAGTAAGAGTTTATTAAGAGAACTTACACACAAAGCACGTCCCGGGCCAGTCCAGGAATATCCTCCACGTTGCGTTGACAGACACTAAGGGGTTGGGGCAGGATGGATAGGGGTGTTAGGGCACGATCTGCCCCAGACAACGGGAAACCACCTATCATGCTTGCCTGGGGCGGGCCAACAGCCTGTTCCAGGAACCAGCACAAACACTGTCCAGCAGCGGGGAGGGGTTGACCAGACAGTCTGAGGGGATTTAGGAGAAGCAAGCTCTGTTCTGCCCCAGATGTAGCTAGCGGGCCTGGCAGCGCTCTGGCAGTGATCACAGAACAGAGGTGTCTTTACAGCTGATGTACACACGCATACATACTCAAAGATGTACACGGGCACACACAAAATTCAGAGAAGTTGCTAAATGCCATGAGGAGCTGGGCACAGAGCCAGTCCAGGAAGGGACACTAATGCAAGCCTTCCCTGTGGCCAAAGAGACACACCATCAACAAAAACCAGATTTTACACATGTGTAGTATGATGTCCACCGGTGAAAAGTGCTGCAAAGGAAGACGAAAGGAGTGGCCACCCAAGCCCTGTCAGAGGGGGTGTCGCTGAGCAGAGGAAAGGACAGCTAGGTAGTCACTGGGGGACAGAGCTTTCCAGGCAGGGGGACGGCACGTGCAGGGGCCCTCAGAGAAGTGTGATTGGCCTGCTGGAAGACCAGTAAGACAGCCCTGGGCAGCGAAGGCAGAGTGAGCTGACAGGAAAGTGGGGCATGAAGGCAGAGGAGGCCAGGAGCAGGTCACATGGGATCCCGTGGCCAGGATACAGACTTCGGCTTTGGGCTGTCATTCTCAGTGAGATGGGGAACCGTTGGAGAGTTTTGAGCAAGGAGGTGACATGAGCTGTTTTCTGTTTTGAACAGACTTTATGGGCTCATATGGAGAAATGACCGTAGGAACCAAGGGTGCAAAAAAAGGAGACCCTGAGTGGAATCTGGCACCAGAATGTTCTAGTCAGAATTCTGCTGTCTAGCACCAGGGCCTGTTTTGAGCATGGGTTGGTCAGGCTCATCTCAGGGTCAGATATCTCGTGATACCAACAAAGGCAAACAAGCATAGGTGCTTCAGGCTGGAGCATGGAGGCAGGGTGGAGAAAAGGGGCCCTGGGACACTTGTCCCCTGCCCACCACACTCAGGCAGTAATTTAAAAATTTTTTTTTTATTTTGAAATAATTTTAGACTTCATAAAACTAGTGTAGAGCACTCCCATATATACTTACCCAGCTTCTCCTAATGTTAACATCTACTGTGGTACAATGATCAGAAACAGAACGTTTTAATTGGCACAATGCTACTGACTGATGTCCTTTTACTTTTCCAGGATGCCACTTTTTGCACTAAGGCACTGAGTGTCCTTATTCCCTACTACTCTGTGACAATCCCTCAGGGTATCTCCGTATTGTTCATGACGCTGACACTTTTGGCAGTTGTTTTGTAGACTCTCCTGCAGTGTGGGTTTGTCTAATATTTCCTCATGATTAGGAGGAGGTTATGCATTTTTCCAAGAATTCCACAGAAGAGCTGTGTCATTCTTGGTGCATCTTATTAAGGGGGATGTGCTGTCAACACTTCTTATTACTGGTGATGTTTGCCTTGGTCACTGGGCTTGAGTGCTGTCTACTGAGTTTCTCCATGGAAAATTTACTACTTTTCCTTTGGTAATTAATAAATATCTTCGAGGAGATAATTTGAGGTTATATAGACATTCTATTTCTCAACTTTAGCACCCACTGGTGGATAGTGTTTACAACAGTTATTCCATTGCATTGGCTTAATGATGCTTTCCATGAGCTGCCCTCCTCCCTCATTCATTCACTCACTCATTATATCATAGAATCATGGATATTTATCATATTATATGGGTTATAACTCAATACTATCACTTTATTTGGTTGCCCAAATTGTTCCAACTTTGGCCATTGGGAGCCCATTCAGGTTGACTCTGTCCTTTCAACATGCCCCCATTTTTTTTAAAGCAGTTCCTTACTTTCTAGCATTACAAAATATTCCAGGTTTATCTTGTATTTTCTCTGCCTCAACCCCGGAGTCAACTATTTCTCCAAGGAGCTCTGGCTTTTTTTTTATTGGAAAATGATGTCTATGTGGAGGTTAAGAAAAAGAATAACAACTTTTCCTTTCTCCTTAGTTCTTCTAGCTGGGCTAAGAATCAAATTAACAGAGACAGATTAACAGGAGAATATCAAATTTTTAACATGTGCACACAAGAAATTCACATAAATATGAAAATTCCCAAAGACCAAGAGGTAAAATTTGGTATACAAGACGTTTTAGGTATATATGACATTTTGGACACAAGTGAAAGAGGGGGGTCTGTGATGTCATCAAAGCAAGTAGGAAATTTACAGGTAGCTGAGGGAGAGAACATACATGGAAGGTGAACTTTTGCTAGGCAACCCGGAAACGATGGGACACGGGGGGAGAGGGGGGAATAATCCAGCCCCTACTCGCTGCCTGGAGCCCTCCCATCCATTGTACTCAAGTCAAATTAGGCTAAGGTAAACATTCCAAGGTTTCCTTCCTGGAGCAGACCTTTCCATCTGAATCTTTTAGGCAGGAAGAGAGGTGGATCAAATGTTCTTGGTCAGTCTTTTTTGCCTTAAAAAGCAGTTTAAGATCAATATCCCAAAAGTCAGTTTTAAGGTGACAGAACTTTGGTCCCCTTCACTTAGAAACCAAGACCTGGGTGCTTATTGCTACTGGGATCTCGCTCAATGGACAAAGCTAGGAAATATATGTATTGATATTAATACTAACCTACACATATACGTATAACCACATCTTTATCTATCTAATCAAAAACATGAATTGATACTATTACTTCGGATTATAATCCAGTACCATGAAGTTCATTTTGGCTTTCTCCCTTTCCTTATTTGTAACTTCTTTCTCCTACAGTGATGAATCCCATTCTCATTGTCCACAATATGTTTACTTATTTGTTCAGTCTTAGTATATCCATAAAGTAATGTCAGAATTGCTAACCTATATCCCTGTGGAAAACACATGTACTAACTAGATTACAGTATTTATGTTCTTTCTGTCTTTGGCAATGGAGAATCCAGTTAAAATACAGTTTCCCAAGGTTACTTAGGTTAGTTCTTTTCTCCCCCCACCCCCCACTCCTATCAGCGTGGTTATATTACTCATTTGGGATGCATTTAGGTTCACTAATTGTTTCTATTCCATCTTGGGTTCCCCCACGGCCTTGTTGGTTTTAATTATTTGTTTATATTTAGGCACATGAAGGGTATGGGGAGCATATCTATGGTGCTAAGAGCCAAAGCTACAGGAAAAAAGACTCAGGGAAGCGTTGCTCCCTCCTCAATCTTTCTCCTTCTCATTCTTTCATCTTATTACCCTAGTCCGACCCACCCCTGTAGGGAAACATTCTCTTTAGTTTCTAGTTTATCCTTCTCACTGGTAATTTTTTTAAAGCTCCCAAGGGCAGAGAACCCTATTCTCCCCTCCATATTCCTCCTCTGCAGTCACTGGTTAGAGCAGTTGCATAAAAAAGGACCCTCTCAGTCACACCCTGTATTTTTGTGAATGCTGTCCCTGAGACCTCACTACCCTGGGGCCCCACACAACTTCTGCATTAGGGACTAAGTCTTTCATCTTTAGGTATCTAGTTTCTGCCACTACTGAGGAGCGAGGGGCCCAGTCAATGCTTGTTCAGGGGAACAGCTTCCCTTAATATCCAGATTCAACATCACTTTGTCTACTTCACTCCATTAAGCACATCCTGCCAGCAGTTTCTGAGCCCAGGGCTAACTCCACCTACCCCATCCCGCTTCCTTCCTGGGCGCCCAGCGTTGCATTATTTATGTGAGCTTTCTTGCGTAGGGCTTGTCGTATTTACTGCGAACCTGCTCTGGTGTCAGTACATGTATTTATATCCATCTCAGTTTCCCCACCTTTAAACCAGAGACAATTTCTTTTATTTCTCTCCCAGCCTTCCAAGGGCCATCTTATGGTTTGGCCTCTTGGAATGGTTGTGACTGTGCTGGGGATCTGGTGCCACCTGGTGGATGCCACTAGAAAGGCCTCTCCTGCCTCCAAAGTTGTAGCCTGGGTTTCTCCCCATTCAGCAAAGCAGCTTCCAAATACAGATGATCACCTGTGCTTTTCCTCCTTTTTTCAGACCACCTTTAGGTGGAGAAAAGGAGACCTTATATGTATTGTCTACCATGATCAATCCCATAGAAAAAGTTTCTTCAGTGAAATCACTGACCAAGTATAGTTTGGTTTTACCCATTCTCAGTTAGCCAGGTTCCATAGGGATCGTGGATAACCAAGCTTTGGCCGAGTGGTGAGGAGCTCGGGGTTAAACAGCTGTCTCTGAAGACCTGCCAGCTCCTCCTCTCTTACGTTTACTTAGATTATCACACCGTTCTATCAAGCCAAAAAAAAAAAAAGTATCAAACTAAAGAACCTCAGGATAATTCACTGCAGTTGCTTCATTCTACAAGTAATTATACTTGCTTCTTATTTTTGTTAGTACTTTCAGTTTGTGAAGTATTTTCTCAATGATCCTCATAATGTTCTGAGATACTGTTATTATCATGATTTATATAGGGAAACTGAGACCCAGTGAGGTTCATGGACTTCCCCAATTAACAGAAGAGCCAGGCTTGGACAGAATCCAGATTTCCTGATTCCCAATCCACCCTTCTCTCTACCACATTAAAGTCAATAGAAATATTATAGATTTACATTTTTTTTAACTTTTTATTTAAACTTTTAAAGTTTGGGTCTCTAACCATAAAGATACTACATAATGATAATTATATTTTACTTATTTGTTATTTTTAAATAGGTAGTGTGAAAAAATACCAGTTAGTAAGTATCCTGGCTCTAAAAGCAGTTAGTTTGGATCTAACAAAATCAGGTGGTAAGTCTGCCCCAAAAGGGCAGTGGCCACATCTTACTCATTTCTGTACCCTTAGCGCACAGTGAGATGTTTGGTGCAATGTTGGCTCTCAATAAATGTCTGTTGAATCAAAGAATATGAAAACTATATGTCTAATATCTATTAATATTTACCTTTCCATGGGCATGTATGTTTAGAGAGCATATTTGCTACAGGAAAAATAGGAGTTGAGCCTATATAGAATCCAAAACATAAGAGATGGAACATCATCTAGCCTAGTCCTAATAAATATGGGTGTTGTTTCTCTAAATTTAGCAAGTTCATGCAATTTCCTTGACATTTATTAAATGGGAAAATAACAGTATTGCCTTCATAAGATTGTTTTGGGGTTAAATGGGATGTTTTTGGCAACACAGAGCACAATAAATATTAGCTATTATTAGGGTCTCAGTATTTATTTGTTGAGGGAGTGAAGCTGAGTCTTTACGACCCATCTCCCTCAATTCCCTTCATCCTCCACTATCCATCACCCATTCCCCAATAGTTAAGTTGAGATCTGGGCATGAACAAGAACTTTCTAGATGGTGAAGGGGATGAAATATTGCACAAAGAACACTAAGGCTCTCCCCTGCAGCAGGATTTGGGAGGATAGGTTTGGGTAAATGTTAAAGAATGGAGAAGGTAGGGGTGTGTGCCTTTCCAAAGGCAGGTGAACGGACTGGTTGGCTCAATGCCGTCTGATCTTCCAAAGATACAGAGAAGTCAGTCTCAGGTCTACGTCCAGTCCTTGCAGCCTTCCCCTTCTCTGTCAGACCACATGCCATTACCCCTTCTCTCACTAGATCATCGGTTCCCAAGCGGTGGCACACATATCCCCAGGGGTACGTGCTGGACCGACCATTCAGGGGTACACGAAAAATAATCAGTAATGTAAAATTAAATCTGTGGTTTGTACTTTTAGTGAATTAATTTTTCTTTCCTAACTTATTACCTCATTTCCACTATTTTACATTAAGATAGACGCTGAACAAAAGTGTCAGTATTTAAAAACAGCTGTTTTAAAAACAAGGGGTACAATTTATAGATAGGGCTTTAAAAGGGATATACAAGTGGGAAAAGGTAGGGAACCAATGTACTGCATGGCATCACAGAGAGAGGTTTTGTTTTATGAAAGCAAGGAGACCTTCTCCTAGGAGACCTATCCTAGAGGACATCTTGCAGAAGGCCCCTTTATCTAGGAGCAGCAAGGAAAGGGGCAGCCACTTACCTCTGAGGTAGAGAGCTCACGGCACCCCTCCCTCTCTTCCTCACAGAATCCAATCAGAGCAAGCAAGCACTTTATCCAAAGGCCACTGACCAACAGGCAGACCAAGGACAACGGGCAGACCTGGTATTAAGAGATAAACTGAGCATTTTCTCAGCAGTCTGCACTAGGGAGTAGAAAGAGACTGAGCATGTTAGCAACAGGGCCACAAGTTGGACAGTTACGAAGTAGAAAAGTTGGGTGGGGCAGCCATAATGGGCCCTGAGCAACTGAAGTTGGGAGGCAATGAAGAAGTGGGTTTACGGCATTTGGAAAATACAGGAAATAAAGCAGATTTATCAAGACAACAAAAAGCAGATTAAGATGGAATTGGAGCATGCCTATCCCTGAGCTGTGCCGTTTCCAGCCTGATTACAATCCCTCTTTTTCTTGAAAAAGTTTAAGGGAGTCTGTTCCTTACCACCAAAGAGCCTAATCAGATCTCAGAACTTAGCAAAGGCATAGGCACAGGGGTCTAGTGACACATTCTCCAACAGAGGTGTCTTCAAAAAAATTGTTTCATTTCAGACACTGCAGGAAGTTTGTTGAAACCATTGTGAAAAGACTTTGAGGAAGCAATGCAAAAGAAAGACTATGAAACGTATATAGAAGGTTGTCAGACAATTCTTCCTCCCCCAGTAACCAACAGCTCAAGCCCTCATGCGCGCGCGCACGCACACACACACACACACACACACACACACACACACACCCTGCCCCAGGTTCACCAGTCAGTATCTCAACAGCTAGTGGCCCACAAAAGGTGGAGCCCTTCTTGATATGTTTATTCTCCCTAATGGCAGAAGTTGACCTGAGTTGAGGCTGAACTCAGGGACGGGCTATTATTCTCAAGGTCCCTATTGCCTAGAGCTCCAAGCTGGCCAGCCTTGGGACAGCAGTGGTTCTGCTGCTCCCCCTCCCATCTCCGCCTTCCAGAAGCTCTCACCTCTGCTTCAGGCTATACATTCACCTCCAATTACAAGCCTGACCAGATGCCCATAGCCTATCCTGTAACTTCTAGCTAATTATTGTGAACCTGTAACTAACCTGTTTCACCAACTTTCCCTAGATTCTTCTAAGTCTAGAGTTCTTACCAAAATGAATCTCATCTTGCCTCACAGTGGTGCTTACTTCCACCACCACCAGAAAGAAATGAAGCTAGATTAGCAGAGAGGTGGACAGGAGACAGAAACTTGGTTTCCACCAACATCAGCTTTTCACAGTATAACCCACAAGTAGGACCACCACCAAATAAGCAAGCATGTAAGGAAAAGAGTTCAGCAAGAGAGCAGACCAGACACCCCACTCCAAGCTGCTGGAGTCACAAATCTAGTGTGCATTGTTGGTGGGGGGCTAAGGTCATAGAGGCAGCTTTGTGTGAAACACAGGACAGACATTGTAAAACAGATAGCGAGACTGAGTCTTAACCAGATGATATAACAACAACGAAAGGTGGGTGTGCAGTGCAGCCTAGACAAGGGCTCTGGGATCTAATTTGATCTATGTGGGCCACATTAAATATACAGTATAGCACATTCAAGTTAGTAAAAGAGTGTTGTATATTGTAGCAATAAGGAAAGCTGGTGTCTCAGAAAAGATAAGAAAAAAGAAATTGTTTTATTTTAGAACAAGATTTGTTTAAGTACTCCGTTAAGCTGGAGTTAAGTTGAAAATAATTGTGTGATTCTATAACATTTAAAAAATATATATGTTCTGAGTCTGCCCATAAAGTGGTCTGCTGTGCTGTCACCCCTAGTATCAAGCAGACTGATCTAGCATGTGCCCAAAACACATATATTTTGGTCTCA
This sequence comes from Lyroderma lyra, assembly GCA_004026885.1. NCBI lineage: Eukaryota > Metazoa > Chordata > Mammalia > Chiroptera > Megadermatidae > Lyroderma > Lyroderma lyra. Next base: position 90,391 of record PVJL010003717.1, on the reverse strand, counting down.
ATACAATTCCACAGTAAAAGGAACCAGGAAGACTTAGAATGTATCTGATTCTATATCTTGGAGCAAGAATCATTAAGATGGACCTGGAGCATCAATTTATTTATTTGTTTGTTTGTTTGTTTGTTTATTGCCAGAAAGAAAGTATGCTTCCAACACAATGATCCAGGGCAAATTTAAAGGATAAAGGAGCCAGTTGGGCAGGGCTCCCACTGATCAAGTTGTGACAATTTTGGTATTAAGAAAGAAAGCAATAGTTCTTGGCAGAGCTCTATGAGGTATGCTAAAAAAAACAAAAATGCACAAATTTTTAATGAAGTTTACAGGATGTTGATGAAGTCAAACTATTTGTATACTGTACTCAAGTTTTGGTCAACATTAGAATTTCATCACTGCAAATCTAACAGCTAGAAGATTAATTGCAGCCTTGGAAGGAGATGAAAATCTCATCAGCTCAACTAAGGCAAAAAAAAAATTATAGATTTTACTCTTAAAAAAAAAAAAAAGACACAGGCTTTGAAAATCCAATTATCTCCACAGTGACTTAGCCTAATAAACACCAACTCATGATGGTTCATCCTGGAAATGATTCTGGACCCCTGTCTTTGGGCAAGAATACCCCACCAGGAGTTCCAGCCACAGTGCCTCAGTGTGAAGTGACCAGAGAGGACAGTTCTGTGCCCCTGGCCTGGGAGAGTACATTTGTAATGTCAGGATGAATACTCAAATCTGACTGAATTGATACGTTGGTGCTGGTTAGGTTAGCTGTAATAACAACTTTCATTCCACTGCTTCATGTGCACTTTGATTTAAGATGTTTGAAACAGGCAAAATAATCTATTACATCTCTGTATCTGTTTTATTATATTTATAAGAGTTGCTTAAAGGTTTAGGAAGATTTTGCTTTTCAGATTTAAAAAACTCCTTGGGGAGGTGTATTTAAGAGAATCAGGTAAATTAAATTTGAAAGTATGGTTTGAAATATCTAAAGGAATTTGATCCACTAAGCACAGAAGTGGTGTGGTATACTCGTAATTTGGGAAGATTCAATCTGTAAAGCCCATAGGTAATTGAAAGTTAATCAAAGAACAAGTATAAAAAAATTCTTATTTTAATATAAAAATTACTGAATTTATTATATTTTTTAGTTTTTTTTTCTTGTTAAATTCATTGGGGTGACATTGGTCAGCAAAAATTACGTAGGTTCCAGGTGTACAACTCTACAAAACATCATCCACGTGTTGCATCAAGTGCTCACCACTCAGAAACCGTTCTCCTTCCATCACTATATGTCTGATGCCCCTTCCCTCCTCCACCATCCCCCACCCCACTTCCCCTCAGGTAACCACTAAACTGTTAAGTGTCCATGAGTTTTTGTTTCTTTGTTACTTTCAGTTTTATATTCTGCATGTAAATGAAGTCATATGGTTCTTAATTTTTTCGGACTTATTTCACTTAACATGATGATCTCAAGGTCCATCCATATTATTGTAAATGTCCATATTTCATCTTTCTGATGGCTGAGTAATATTCCATTGTGTAAATGTATCACAGCTTCTTTATCCAGTCACCTATCAAAGGACACTTGGGATGTTTCCATGACTTGGCCACCATGAACAATGCTGCTAGGAACATTGGGGTACCTATATCTTTGCTGAGTCATATGATAATTCTATTCTTAATTTTTTGAGGAACTTCCATACTATCTTCCACAGTGGTTGTACCAGTTTGCACTCCCACCAGCAGTGTACCAGAGTTCCTCTCTTTCCACACCCTCGCCAGCACTTGTTATTCCTTGTCTTGTTGATAATAGCCATTCTCACAGGTGTGAGGTGGTATCTCATTGTGGTTTTGATTTGCATTTCCCTGATAGATAATGAGGATGAGCATTTTTTCATATGTCTGTTGGCTGTTTGTAGTCTTCATGGAAGAAGAGTCTGTTCAGGTCCTCTGCCCATTTCTAAATTGGATTGTTTATTTTTTGTTGTTGAGTTGTACAAATTGTTTACGTATTTTAGGTATTAGCACTTATCAGGTGCGTTGTTTGCAAATATTTTCTCCTATTTGGTTGGTTGCCTCTTTGCTTTGTTGATAGTTTCTTTGCTTAGAGAAGCTTTTTAGTTTGATTTAGTCCCATTCATTTATTTTTGCAAAGCTTTTTAGTTTGATTTAGTCCCATTCATTTATTTTTGCTTTTACTTCCCTTGCCTTTGAGGTCAAGTTCATAAAGTTTTCTCTGAACCCAAGGTCTGTAAGTTTAGTTCCAATGTTTTCTTCTATGCACTGTATTGTTTTGGGTCTCATATTGAGGGCTTGGATCCACTTTGAATTAATTTTGGTATATGGTGGCAGTTCGCAGTCCAGATTCATTCTTTTGCATGTGTTTTTCCAATTTTCCCAGCACCATTTACTGAAGAGGCTTTCTTTTCTCCAAGACATATTTTTTGTTCCTTTGTCAAAAATTATCTGTTCATATATTTGTGGGTTTATTTCTGGGTTTTCTATTCTGTTCCATCGGTCTGTGTGTCTGTTTTTCTGCCAATGCCAAGCTGTTTTGATTACTGACACTTTGTAGTATAGATTGAAATCGGGAAATGTGATGCCTCTAGCCTTATTCTTTTTATGTAGGATTGCTTTGGCTATTTGGGGTCTTTTGTGGTTCCATATGAATCTGAAAACTTTTTAATCTATTTCTCGAAATAATGTGTGTGGGATTTTGATGGGAATTGCATTAAATCTTTATATTGCTTTGGGTAATATGGCCATTTTAACTATATTGATTCTTCCAATCCATGAACACAGGGTATCTTTCCATTTTTGTGAGTCCTCTTCATTTTCTTTTAATAGTGTCTTATAGATTTCAGTATATAAGTTCTTCATGTTCTTTGTTAATTATTCCTAGGCATTTTAATTTTTTTGTTGTGATCATAACAGGTGTTGTTTTTCTCATTTTTTTCCTGAATGTTGTTGCTTGTATATAAAAATTCAAGGGATTTTTGGACATTGATTTTGTATCCTGCAACTTTACTGTAATTGTTTATTATTTGTAATAGTTTTCTGGTGGAGTCTTTAGGATTTTCTATATAAAGAACCATGTCATCTGCAAAAAGTGACAGTTTAACTTCTTCACTCCCAATTTGGTTGCCTTTTATTTCGTTCTCTTGCCTGATTGCTGTGGCTAGAACTTCCAGTACTATGTTGAATAGCATTGGTGACAGGGGATATCTCTGTCTTGTTCCCGATTTTGGAAGAAGTTTTCAGCATTTTCCCCATTCAGTATGATATTCGCTGAGGGTTTGTCATATATGGCCTTTATTGTGTTGAGGTACTTTCCTTCTGTACCCATTTTATTAAGTGTTTTGATCATAAGTGGATGTTGTCTCTTGCCAAATGCTTTTTCTGCATTGATATAATCATGTGGGTTTTATCTTTTATTTTGTTTATGTGATGTATCACATTGATCAATTTGTATATGTTGAACCATCCTTGTGCCCCTGGCATGAATCCCACTTGATCATGATGTATAATCTTTTTAATTCATTGTTATATTCTATTTGGTAATACTTTGTTTAACACTTTTGTGTCTGTGTTTATCAGAGATATTGGTCTACAGTTTTCTTTTTTTGTGTTGTCCTTACCAGGCTTAGGTATTAAGGTAATGTTGGCCTTGTACAATGAGTTGGGAAGTACTGCCTCTTCTTTCATTTTTTTAAAAGAGTTTAAGGAGGACAGGTGTTAATTCCTCTTTAAATGCCTAGTAAAACTTGTTAGTGAGACTGTCTGGTCCTGGACTTTTGCTTTTGGGGAGGTTTTGGATGATTGTTTTAATTTCCTTACTGTTGACTGGTCTATTTAGATTGTCCAGTTCTTCTTGGTTCAGTCTAGGTAGACTATATGTTTCTAGAAACTTGTCCATTTCTTCTAGGTTGCTAAATTTGGTGGCATATAGCCCTCAATAGTATGCTCATACAATTCTTTGTATTTCTGTGGTATCAATTGTAATTTCCCCTCTTTCATTTCCAATTTTGGTTATTGTGTCTTTTCTCTTTTTCTCTTGGTGAGCATAGGCCAAGATTTTGTCAATTTTATTAATTTTTTCGAAGAACCAGCTCCTGTTGCATTAATTTTTTCTATTGTTTTTCTGTTCTCCATTTCTGCTCTAATTTTTATTATTTCCTTCCTTCTGCTGACTGGGTTTTCTGTTGTTGTTCTTCTTCTTTTTTCTAGTTCTTTAAGATGTTTACCTGTGATTTTTCTTGTTTCTTGAGTTAGGCCTGTAGTGATATAAATTTCCCTCTCCTTACTGCTTTTGCTGCATCCCAGTAATTTTGATATGTTGTGTTTACATCATCATTAGTTTCTATGTATTTTTTAATCTCTTATTTCTTCCTTGATCCAGTCATTTTTTAATAACATGTTGTTTAATCTCTATGTATATGTGGTTTTTTTCTGCTTTCTTTTTGCAGTTGATCTCCAATTTCAAAGCTTTGTGGTCAAAGAATACATTTGGTATGATTTCAATCTTCTTGAATTTGCTGAGGCTACTTTTGTGTCCTAGCATATGATCTATCCTTGAGAATGTTCCATCATCTGTACCAGAAAAGAATTACAGTCTTGTGTTGTAGGAGGAGTGTCTTGTAAATATCAATTATGTCCAGTTATGTAGCATTTAAAGCTGATATTTTCTTTTTTTTTTTCTGCTTGGATGATCTGTCCATGGCTGGTAAGGGGGTGCTTAGGTCTCCTACTATAATTGTGTTTTTGTCAGTTTCTCCTATTAGATCTATTAGTAGTTGCTTTGTAAATTTTGGTGCTTCCTGACTGGGGACATATATATTAATGAGTGTCACATCTTCTTGTTGTATTGTCCCATTTATCATTATGAAATGTCCATCTTTGTTTGTTATTACCTTTTTTAGACTTCAGAAAGTCTGTTTCTTCACATAAAAGTATGGTTACTCCTGCTTTTCTCTGAATGCCATTTGCTCAGAGTATTGTTTTTTGTTTTTGTTTTTGTTTTGTTTTGTTTAGAGTAAATGGCTTTAATATTGACAGAAAAAGAAAGTTCAGAGGAGGACATCAGAAGCAGAGCCTGGGAGTGTTGTTTTTTGAGTCTGTATTTGTCTTTGTGGCTGAGGAGTGTCTCTTTCACACAGCATATGGATGGGTTTTGTTTTTTAATCCAGTCTGTTACTCTGTGACTTTTTATTGGTGAGTTCAGCCCATATACTTTTGGGTGATGACTGATATAAGAGGATTTCCTATAGCCATTTTATCTTTTATTTTCTGGTATCTAGTTGTCTTGGTTTCTTCTTTGCTTTTTTCTCACTGTGAGTTATTTTAGTTGTATGGTGTTCTGTGATTTTTCCTTCTGTTTCCTACTTTTTTTGTTATGTGTCTTAGTACTGAATGTTTTTTCAGTAGCTACCACGAAGTTTATGAAAAAGAAAGTTTTATATATGCAGTGGTCCCTTTTCTTAAGCATGCTTCTTATCTTCATTTCCTTTGGGAGATTTAAACCTTCACTTCCTCCCCTTTTATGTTTTTGTTTTCCAAACTTTTCCCCATTTATTTTGACTTTTTGGTTTAGGTCGAATAGCCTCCTTCAGTATTGCCGGCCTTGACTGGAGAATTCCCTCAGCTTCTGTATGTCTGAAAAGGTCTTTACTCCTCCTTCATATCCAAAAGATAAGTTTGCTAGATAGATTATTCTTGACTGGTAATTTCTCTCTTTCAATATTTTGAATACTTGATTCCACTCCCTCCTGGCTTGTAGAATTTCCGTTGAGAAGTCTGATGGCAGTCTAATGGGCTTCCTTTATAGGTTATGGTGTTCTTTTCCCTGGCTGTCTTGAGGATTTTCTTTGTCTTTGATTTTGGACATCTTCAGTATACTCTGCTTTGGAGTAGGTCTGGTGTGATTCAGGTAGCTAGGGATACTGTTTCCTTCTTGGATTTGAAATTCCAGTTATTTCCATAGATTCAGAAAGCTCTCACCTACTAGTTGTTTGAGCAAATTCTCTGGTCATCCTGTCCTCTACTCCCTCCAGAATACCCATTATTCTTATGTTGCTCTTTCTAATGGAGTCAAATAGTTCTTATAGAAATCTTTCATTTCTTTTATCTCTCAGGTCTCTCTCTCTGCTTCTTTCTGTGACATTTCTGTATTTCTATCTTTGATACCACTAATTCTTTCCTCCATCTGGTCAGCTCTGCGTTCTTTGCTAGCTATTTCATTTTTCATTTCTTTTATTATTTTGTTTATCTCCAGAATTTCTACTTTCTTCTTTTTTATAGTTTGAATTTCTTTGTTAAAGCATTCCTTTTGCTTGCAGATTTCCTGAGAACGTTTAGCTGCTTTTCTTTGCTGAGCTGCCTTTCTTTTATCTCTTTGAGTGTTTTAAGAACTGCAATCTTGAATTCTGTGTCACTTAGCTCATATATTTCCATATCTTTAAATTCATTTTCTGGAGATTTTTCATTTTCTTTCTGAGCAGCTTTGTTCCCCAGGGTACTCATTGCTATTGGAGTGTTTCTCTTCCTGGGTATAAGGACTTTTCCTCTGGTAGCTATGAAGAGGTCTTTCTTTTCATTTCCCAGTTGGTGTCACTGCAGTGTCTTACAATTTTTCTCTTGGTTATTCGGTCTTCTCACACAGGGAGATTTCCTAAAGGTGGACTTCTCTTTGACCCAATCGCCTTGGTCTCAGTGCATCTGCTCTTTGTGAGGATATGGTGGGCAAAAGTATTCAATGCCTCTTGAGTTTTCAGTGCAGGCAGAAGCTGCCACTCCTGTGCTGCTCTATTTCCCTGAAATCCCCTGCTGGTTTCAATTAGAATGGTGGAGGCAGGGTTTGTTGAGAAAGGCACAGGTCTGTTTGCAACAGAGGGTAATAGCGGCTTCTCCGGCTTCTCCGCTGTAGCCAACCCCAAGATGCGGGGCAGGGGTGGGGCGGGGATGAGCCCCAAGAGAGATCAAGTGGGAGCAGCCAGGCTTTGTGTCCAAGTCCACAGTGCTTCTGCTGGGTTCCCAACTCTTACAGGGCCACGATGCTCTCTAGCTACTGGCGGCGTGCTCCAGCCCCAGGCGTGCTGCTCTGGCCACTTGTGTCTCACTCCGTCTGGCCATCTGAAGCTCAATAAGCCGCCCAGGGCTACACTCTGGCCACCTGTTCCCCCGCCGCCCTCCCTGCACTCCAGCCACTCGGGCCACTCCGTGGCCGCTGTCCCCATGCTCCAGCTGCCTGCACCACACCACAGCCACCCTCATGCCCTCTGCCCCATGCTCCAACCAGCTGCGCCTCCGCTTTTGTCTGTTCTTGGCCTTCAACCTGCCCAGTCACACTGCCCCTCAGCCAGTGCTCCCAGGCCCCCACCTCACTCTCTCCTCTGCCAGTCTCTGGGCCTTGTCTTTGCCCTGCTCCCTTCTCTTCTCTCCTGCTTACCTCCCTTTCTGTACCCCTCAAGTGTTCTCTTGCAATGAGTAGGTCTCTCAGCTGAGGCTATGTGTTGCCTTGTTGGATTTTAGTTGTTAAATTCATTGTATTTTCCAGGAGAAGTTTCAAGTCTCCTCTCATGCCACCATCTTGATGACATCTCCCCCCAAAATTATTGAATTTATAATAACAATACTTTTAAATTGAGGTTTTAAGCTTAGGAGATGGGATATTTAAACTTGCTGCTTTAATCAACTGAATACTAACTCTTTATTTCTTTTATGCCCAAAAGCCCCCTCAGATATTTTTTATAAAGAGGAAATCTGAATAGACTTACAATAAGAAGATTGAATCAGTAATAAAAACTCCCAACAAAGAAAATCTCTGGTGAATTCTGTGAAATATTTAAAGAACTAATACCAATCCTTCTCAAACTTTTCCCAAAAATTGAATAGGAGGGAATAGCTCCTAATTCATCCTATGGGCCAGTATTACCCTGATACCAAAGCCAGACAAAAGACGCCACAAGAAAAGCAAACTTCAGGCCAATATCTTTTATGAACACTGATGAAAACTCCTCAGCAAAATACTAGCAAACCAAAATTAGCAGCACATTGAAAGAATAATACACCATTGCCAAATGGGAATTATTCCTATAATGGAAGGATGGTACAAAAATCAATCAATGTGATACACCAGATTAACAGAACGAAGGAAAAAACCACATGATCATCTCAATTGATACAGCAAAAGCATTTAGCAAAATTCAACACTCCTTTATGAAAAAACAACACTCAATAAACTAGGAATAAAAGGAAACTGCCTCAAAATAGTAAAAGCCATCTATGAAAAACCCATAGCAAACCCTATACACAAAGGTGAAAGACTAAAACCTTTTCCTCTAAGGTCGAGAACAAGACAAGAATGCTTACTTTCACCAATTCTATTCAACATAGTACTAAAAGTTCTAGCTAGAGCAATTAGGCAAGGAAAAGTCATAAAAGGCATCCAAATTGGAAAGGAAGAAATAAAACTATCTCTGTTTGCAGATGATATGATCTTATATATAGAAAATCCTAAAGATTCAGCAAAGTAGCAGAATACAAGGTCAATACATAAAGATCAGTTGCTATACACTAACAACAAATAATCTGAGAAGAAAATTATGAAAACAATTTCATTTACAATAGCAACAAAAAGAATTAAATACATAGGAATTAACCAAAGAGGTGAATGACTTATATAATGACTTATATAAAGAAATTAAATTTGATTCCCAGCCAGGGAACTACCAAAAAAAAAAAAATTAAAGAAGACAAATGGAAACACATCCCATGTTTGTGGACTGTGTGTGCTACATGTCATTGAGTGGGTTCAAACTCTTGACGACCCTATGAATGAGTGATGTCCACAATGTCCCATCCTCAGCAACCCTATTCAGCTCCCATAGACTTGTGCCTATGGCTTCTTTTATGGAGTCAATCCATCTTACATTTGGTTTTGCTCTTTGCCTTCTGCCTTCTGTTCATGAATTGGAGACTTAATGTTTTGAAGATGTCAATATGATCCAAAATGATCTACAAATTCAATGAAATTCCTATCAAATTCCAATGACATTTTTTTTTCATAAATACAAAAACCCATCTTAAAATTCATGTGAAATCTCAAGGGCTCTTGAATAGCCAAAAACCATCTTAAAAAGAAGAACTAAGTTAGAGGTCTCATATTTCCTGATTTCAAAACTTATCATAAAGCCACAGTAATCAAAACAGTGGTGCTGGTATAAAGACAGATCAATGAAACAGAATTGAGAGTCCAGAAATAAACCTTTGCATATATGGTCAAATGGTTTTTGACAAGGATGCCAAGACCATTCCATGAGGAAAGAACAGTCTTTTCAACAAATGGTGCTGGGAAAACTGGATATCCATGCAAAAAATGAAGTTGGACACTTATTTAACACCATATACAAAAATTAATTAAAAATGAATCAAAGAGTTAAATGTAAAACATGAAACCCTAAGAAGAACAAAGGGCAAAAGCTCCATGACAAAGTATTTTTTGGATATGGCATCAACAGCATTGGCAATAAAAGAAAAATAGAAAAATTGGCTTCATGAAAATTTAAAAATTTGGTACATCAAAAGACAATATCCACAGAATAAGAAGACAAACTCACAGAATGGGAGAAAATATTTGCAAATCATATATCTAGAATATATTAAGAACTCCTAAAACTCAACAACAGAAAAACAAGTCAATTAAAAAATGGTAAAGAACTTGAATAGCCATTTTTCCAAAGAAGATATACAAATGCCAATAAGCACATGAAATGATGTTCAACACTACTAATCATTAGGGAAATGCAAATCAAAACCACAAGATACCACCTCAAACCCATTAGGATGGCTACCATCAAAACATACAAACAAAAAATAACAAGTGTTGACAAGGATATGGAGAAATTGGAACCTTTGTGCACTGTTGATGGAAATGTAAAATGGTGCGGCTGTTTTGGAAAACAGTATGACAGATCTTCAAAAAATAAAAAATGGAATTATCATATGATCTAGGAATTCTACTTCTGAGTATGTACCCAAAAGATTGAAAGCAGGGTCTTGAATACCCACGCTCATAGCAGCATTATTCACAATAGCCAACATGTGAAAGGAACCCAAGTGTCCATCAACAGATGAGTGGATAAGCAAAATGTGCTATATACTTACGATGGAATATTATTCAGATTAAAAGGGGAGGAAATGCTGACAATGCTAAAACATGGATAAACTTGAGGACATTATGCTAAGTGACATAAAAGCCAGTCACAAAAAGACAAAAACTGTGTGATTCTGCTTATATGAGAGACTTAGAGTAGTCAACATTAAAGAGACAGAAAGTAGAATGGTGGTTGCCCAGAGGTTGGGGGTGGGGGGGTCAGGGGAAATAGGGAGTTAGTGTTTAAGAAATATAAAGCTTCGGTTTTACAAGATGAAAAGAGTTATGGAAATGGGTGGTGGCAATGGTTGTACAACATTATGAATATATTTAATACCACTGAATTGTCATGGTGGTAAATATGTGTATTTTATCACAATGAAAAAAGAATCATCAGATGTCCTGGAATATATCATTTCCAGGGTGCTTATTCCTACATTAAATTTCCGATTTGTCCTCTATTCTAGTCCCAATCACCCACCCTTTACAGGCCTCCCAAAATTCACTGTGACCTTTAGAAGGCTTGGTCTATCTTCAGCCAATTCCCTTCTCTGAACATTCACCTTTACCTCCTTCTCTGAACATTCCCTTCTCTTGCTTGCTTTCATCAAAGCTTGGCAGTCTTCCCTGAGGTAACCATAGTCCCCTCTTCCAAATGCTTCATGGAATTCAGGAGAGAATAAATGTCTCATTACTCCTATGGTCATTTCCTCCTTCATAAATCTCAGTCCTTTGAAATGCATTCCATCAGACCAGTCTAGTACACTGCCATCATCCTTGTTGCTATTATCCACCCACCTCCTGGTGCCGGTGTCTGTGTCTGTCTGTCTGTCTGTGTGTGTGTGTGTGTGTGTGTGTGTGTGTGTCTCATTCTTGAATCATTTTAGCACTTGGATCACTGTATTCTTCACCAGTCTCCTTTTCACATTCTTGCCCACTTCAACATTGGCAGAGACAATCCACCCAACATCTTGTCCTCTTGTAACTGAGCCTCCTGTTTTAATTGTACCTGAGATTTAATTTATAGAGGTGACTGAGGGATAATGTGAAAAGGCCAATGCCATTTAAAGAAGTATTTATTATTTACATTTCCTGAGAGGTAGGGGCATGTCAAGCCATGCAGAGCCACATGGGGAAGCACCAGGGTTGGTCAGGAAGCAGAAGGAACAAGTGGAAAGCCTGGTCTACAGCCTTTATTGTATTTTCCATGGTGAAGAAAAAAATGGGGAAAGCAAGGCGGGGGAATTTAAGGAAGTTTAAGATTGTCTAGTGTGAATAATTTGGGCAGGCTCTGGGCTAGAGGGGTGATCTCTACTTGTCCGGTAGAGGCCCTGGGGTGATTTAGGGCAGGGGAAGTATTGGCTTAGACTGTGAGAGTTAAATAAGGAGCCAGCTGGGGGCATGGGTTTGGGATTGGATGGCTTGCATATGAAAGGTATCCTTTGGGTGGGGGAGTCCCTTGCTATTTTAGGAATTGGCTAGTCCTGGGAAGGGCAATCACTTCAGATTAGCAGGGCCCCTAAATTGTCAAAGCATCATAAACTACAGAAAAAATTTTAAATTATTAAAACACCTTCTGAATTCTTAATAATATCTCCCATCCCATCCCACAGTCATACTCTTGACCTTGCCATCACTGATATTGACACCACCTCTGAAGTGTCCATTTCAAGCCTCCTACCCTCTAATTACCACCTCCTTATGCTTCTGCTCAGCCTATATGGTGACACTATTCCAGCAATCCTTCCATCCTACTGAGCCAAGAATCTTGCCACTTCTTCCTTCTGTAAAGTGCATAGCAAGGGCCCTCACTATCCTCCTCATCAGCTTAGACTTCATGGTTCATCACTATATAATCACTTTCTGGCAAATGCCCTCACCGCCCTCGCCCATTTCTCCCCTCTGTACTTGACTGGCAAACTCCAGTTCTGGTTTGTTCACTATCCATCCACTCATCCCTGCACCTGAGCACTAACCACTTTGAGAAAAATCACACGACAGTTCTAATTAGTCTCACATTGCATTTTTTACCCAGATCTCAACTAGGTACTCAATTTGGTACAACAATCATTACATTTTCCCAATGGGTTCTTTCTCCCTCTTTAAATAGAAATTTCCCATATTTTCTGCTTTCTGCAAACCTTTACGACCCCCTCCCCATCACACTCTCAGCTGATAACCTCACGCCATATGTCACTGAGGAAAAAAGCAGCAGTCAGATAAGAGCAACTTCATCTTCCCATCATGAAATCAGCAGCCTGGGCCCAATGACTGCAGCTTTCCTCTTTTTCTTCCCCCCAGCTTTATTGAGACAGAATTGACACATAACATTATATACGTTTAAGGAGTTTAAAGTGTTGATTTGATAACAATTCCTTATTGAAGACTGGCTTCTGATCTAGGCTGACCAGAGGTATTATTTTAAACAGGACAGAAATCAACGGTACTGTCTCATTTCAAATGGTGCATAGGGTCAGCCTGCTGACACCTTGAAATTACCCCAGTGAGACCAGGCTGACCATATGTACCATTTGAAAAGGGACAGTACCATTGTTTTCTGTCTCATTTAAAATAGTACATCTGGTCAGACTATTCTGATCCCTCTCCTCCCACCTATGCCCTGGACCCCATCCCCTCTCACCTACCCAAGGAATTCTTTCCACAGTGACCCCTCTCTGCCATCATCAATTTGTCTCTTTCAATGATATCATCTCACTAATATTTCTGAGCTAATTATCATAGAAACATGCCATCGAAACAAAACAAAACCCTTCGTAGACCCTGTCCTTCACAGCTAAAAGAGTGGGCTATATTCTTGCCTCCATTTCCTCAGACCCCACCCCTTATTCTCTCTTCAATTCATCAAACCATCCTGCTCACTTTTCACTGAGCAGCCTTTACATAAGTCACCAATTACTTGCATTGCAGTTAGAATAAAATGCAAGGGCCTCTCTCAGGCTTACAAGAACCTGGCATCCTAGCCCCTGCCAACCACACTGAAATTTCCTCTCCTCAAACACACTATCTCATTCCTGTTCTTGGGCTTTGGAACTAGCCGCCTTCTGTGCTGGGTACAGCTTTCACACAGATCTCCATCTCATCCTTCTCATCACTCAGGACTCAGCCCAAACATCAGCCCAGCCCTCTTCCTAACCACCTTACCTAAGCAATCCCCCTACCCTACCTTTTTTATCCCAGTACCGGCTTTATTTCCTTAGTTGTCTTAACCCTGCTAGAAATTATCTTATTTTCTTATGTTGCTAAATGAGCTGCTAAGTATAATAAATAAGCATATTAAATAAATAAGCAAACTCCTAGTGAGTTTCACCAGACCTACAAGTGGCAGAAAGGAAGGGTGGTAAGGAGTCAGTCCCTGGATGAGCGGGGCCAGGGCTTTCACTTCTACGTGGAGGATGCCTGGCCAGCTGACAACCCTAGAGCTCCACTCATGGACACGTTTGTGGGCCCCATACACAACCCGCCAGTGCACCTCTGAGCAGTGTCCCCAGGCAGAGCCAGCTGGCAGGGGAGGACAGGTACTCCTCAGCAGGAACAGACTCTTGCACCAGCCTGTCCAGGCCCACCCTAGGTCAGGCCAGCCCTTCCCAGACCCGGAGCAGGACATTTCTGAAAAGAAGGAGAAACCCAGCAGAGGAGGAGGAGGAGCAAGAGGCCTCATCACAGCTGTTCTTGGACCTGTCAGGGGCAGCAGCGAAGTGTCGACTGACACATCGGTGCTGAACACTGGCCCCCCAGCCTCACATTAGGGTTTTGTGAGGAAGCCTTTGTGATGTGCAGGCCTCAGCCCTGAAAGCCTGCCCCCTGAGCCCAAAGTCACCCAAGGGGCAAGTCTCTGAGGCCTTTCCTATCTTGTTATGGCTGTTCCTCTCTCAGCACTTTATGGCCTGTTCACTCTCACATTCAGGAAAGGGTCTGGTGAGAAACTTCACCAACTCCTGAAGCAAGGGACTCAGTTTCTACAGGTACAGCACTGCCCTACCCCTTTGTCCTCCCAACAAATTGCTACTGGCATTCCTAAATTCAGATACAACAGCACCTCTCTGAAGAGGAGTGGGCACTCCCTCATCTGTGGCCCTACCCATACAGAAGAGGAAGGGCTATTTGCCCACATGGGTTTTTTCTTTCTTTCTTTCTTTCTTTCTTTCTTGACTTGGAAGCTACCTGAGGGTTGTCGTTCTTTCTTATTCACGTTAGTATTCTCAGCACTTGGCACAGGGCAGGAGCTGAGTGAAGAAATTAATAAACATCCAGAGTGTAGTGAGGGAGGAGTTGTGGGGATGGTTGTACATACTCCCAAGCACACAATGTACTCATAGATGATCACATACTCTTCTTTTTGGAAGTGCAGACTTAGACACCCACCTATCCCATGGATTTCCAGTCCCCATACCCTCTAGGGTGCTTTAGTTGAACAAGTGATAAATATTCTATCAGTTCTGCAGTGGGATTGGCAAACCTACTTTTTTTTAAACATAAGTTTTTAATTGACATAAAATTCACCTTTTAACCATTTTAAAGTGTACAATTCAGTGGTTTTGAGTATATTTACAATAATGTCCAACCATCGCCACTACCTAATTCCAGAACATTTGCATTACTCCTAAAAGAAACCCCATACCCATTAGCAGTCATTCCTCATTACCCTTCCCCGGCCCCTGACAACCACAGTCTGCTTTCTGTCTTTACAGATTTGCCTATTCTGGACATTTTACATAAATGGAATCACACAATATATGGACTTTTGTGATGGGCTTCTTTCACTTAGCATAGTGTTTTCAAGGTCATCCATGTTGCAGCGGATATCAGCACTTCATTCTTTTGTATGATGAAATAATATTCCATTGTATGGATTATGCCATATTTTATTTATCCATTTGTCAGCTGATGGACATTTGGATTGTCTTCACCTTTTGGTTACTGTGATTATTTAAACATTTATGTACAAATATTTGCTTAAGTACCTGCATTCACGTCTTTTGGGTATATTCCTGAGAATAAAATTGCTTGATCATATGGTAATTCTACGTTTAACTTTGTGAGGAGCTGCCAAACTATTTTCTGCGGTGGCTGGCCCATTTTCCATTCCAACCAGTAATGTATGAGAGTTTCAGTTTCTCCATACACTCACACCTACTCTCTGTTATTCTGTTTTGTTTTGTTTTTATGGTCATCCTAGTGGTTATGAAGTTTTATCTTACTGTGTATTTCCAAATAACTAATGCTGAGGATTTTCTGCTGTGCTTGTTGGCCATTTGTATGTCTTCTTTGAAGAAATGTCTGTTCAGGTTGTTTGCCCATTTTTAATTGGGTTGTTTGTCTTTTTGTTGTTGAGTTGTTATAGGGGTTCTTTATATATTCTGCATACTAGACTCTTATCATATCTGTGGTTTGCAAATATTTCCTACCATTTCATGGACTGTCTTTTCACATTCTTGATAATGTTTTTTGATGCGCAAAAGTTTTTAATCTGAAGAAGTTCAATTGGTCACTTCCTTTTAAAGACACATTTAAACAAAACGTTTTATTACAGAAATTTCCAAACATACATAAAGTAGAGCACAGTATAATAAACTCCCTGAATTTGTCATGAAGCTTCAACAACTATCAACATTTTATCAATGTTGTTTCATATATGCCTATGTTTTTTGTTGTTGTTTTGTTTTGGCTTAGAATTTTGAACTAAATAGCAGACATCACATCTTTGTACCTGTAAATACTTTAATATGCATCTTTAATTGATAAGGACTTTATGGTTTACATAAACATCATGCTTCATCCTAACAAAATAAACAATTAATTAATATCACCTAATACTCAATCCATATTCAGATTTCCCCAGTTGTCTCAAAGGTGTCTTTTTTACAGTTAGTAAAATAAGTGTTAATTCAGGATCCCAACAAAGCCACATATTGCATTTAACTGCTATATCTTTTAAGTCTCATATTTATAAGTCTCCTTTTGCTCTATCTTTTTCATGTCACTGATTTGTTAGATAAACCTTATCATTTGCCCAGTCAAAAGAATATCCCATATTCTGAATCTGACTGAAATCACATATTAAAACATGTTATAGCACCATTCATATACAAATAACTAAACAACCAAAGTGGAATCTCAGAACCAGAACAGATCTTAATAATAACAGCTTATAGTTATATGGCACTATACATACATTACCTCATTGAATCCCCATGGTAACCCTAGGAAGTAGATGGTACTCTCATCCCCATTTTATTGATGAGAACACTAGGCCCAGAGAGGTTAACTTGCCCAAAGCCACACAGATATTATAACAAGGGAAGAGCCAGGATCTAACCCCAATCTTCTGGCTTCAGCATCGTGCTCTTCATAGTTGTCAAATTTACAGCTGGTCACAGAAGCCCTTTGTGACAGACAGGGAGCCTTTCAAGGTCAAGATTGAAGGGAGACCCCCATATCCTGTTTGGGGGCAAGTGACTTGAAGTTACTTTCAGTTATGCAAATAAGTGTGCCTAGGTGGCTTCTAGGATTAAAGTGTAACAAGACCCTTTGAGACAGATATTATTATCCTCACTTTAGATATGAGGAAACCGAGATCCAGAGAGTTGACATCCTCTACCCAAGGGCCCCCTGCCTCCTAAGGAAGTTCTCTTTCCCTGGGCTGCAGTCTCCCTAAGCACTGATTCTGGGCTAAGCACTGGCCCAGGTCTGGGGGCAGCCACACCAGGTCCAGGTTCTCCCCTAGTGTCAGCAGGGGTCTCCCTCTGCCTGACCAGTCCGTGACTCCACAAGCGGCTATTGGCCCAAGCCTGAGACAAGGAATGCTGACCCCAAGGTGTCCCCCAAAAATGCTACTCAGAGAGAGGGTTAGCTGGCAATCAAGTATGGTCCAGGCTGATCCATCGCAGTTGGTCCTTTTGTAGTCATGAGACCTGCAGAGAGGTGGTTTGTCTCGAGACACACTGGTCCACAGACTGCTAACCTTCCAAAGCACCACCCCAATGTCCACAAGCCTGAGTCTTCTTTCATCTTCACCTTTCCACCCAAAATGTAAGCCCTCCTTCCCCGCTTCCCTGGGGGCTCAGATGGAAGAGAAATCCAGACACAGAGGCCAGACCCACTTGGAAGAAACAGCAAGACCCACAAGGGTGAATTTATATGAAGGCAGGGACCATAACTGGAAATGTACAGGGACAGGGTGCAAGGGAGCTGGGCACCCTGCTCAGGCTAAATCCCTCAGTTTCTTCATCTATAAAAAGGGAACTGTCTACACAAAGGATCCACAGACTATTTCTGCCAAGGGCTGGATAGTATGGATAGTAAATATTTTAGGTTTTCTGTTCTCACTTCTCAACTCTGTCCTTCTGGGGAAAGCAGCCACGGACGACTTCTAAAGGAATGGTCCTGGCTATGTTCCAACACAACTATATGACAGGTGGAGAGCTGCAGGCAAGCCCATCCCTGACATACTCACAGAGCTTCCGGGAAAGTGAGGCGACAGATGTGACGCTGCTCTGTAGACTGTACGGTGTGGATCACTTGAGAGGAATTGGAGGGACGGCGGGTGGGAGCAGCGGACGTGGTAATTAAATAAAGCCCAGTGCACCCCGCCGGCGGCGAGCGCTTCCAGGTAGGGGAGGTCACAGACCGGGCAGTCAGGCGGGCATGGGCTCCAATGGCGGCTCTGCTATAGGCCGCCTCAGAACGCACACGGGTCCGCCGTTCTCCGAGAGTTAAGCGGGGTGACCGACCCAATGCCAGGACTATTCAGATCGCAGACGCGCCCTAAGGCATTCAATGGGAGAGTAGCCTCCCGCGCTACCGGGAGTAGCCAGCGAGCTCCTCCCCTCGTGGGCCCCGCCTCCAGCCCCGCCCCCCCGCGAGCGCGCAGTGCTCCCGGCCGGCATGCTCTGCGCCCGGCCCCGCCCCCAGGGTTCGGCCGGCGTACCTTCTCGGCAACGCCCCGCGCACGTGTCGTGGCGTCCCAGGCTGCGGCGTCGGAGGTGAGCAAGCGGAGAGGGGTGGGCTCGTGCGCGGACCTCCCCAGGTTCCTTGCCCGTAGAGTGTTGGATCCCCGGGCGTAGACTACGGGGCTCGGATGGAAGCCGAGCGGGAAGGCCTCTGCGAGGGTACGGCAACCCCTTCTCTCAGAGCCGCCTCAGGAACGCGCGGCACTGCCCCAGAGGCCTACCTGGAACGCAGCCTTGGCATTCGTGGTCCTGGGGACCTTGGGACCTTAGCTAGGACCCTTCCTTTCCTAGCCTCAGTTTCCCAAGGCTTGTGACTTTCAGGAGTTTTTTTATTAAAATAGACCACGCGGTAACCCGCGTTCTTGTTTGCAGCAGTTTATTTGCTAAACACTTTTCAATGGAAGACAGTAAACTTTAACCAAAGTTAAATAATTGTGAATTTTTATTGAAATATTAATGGATGAAATAATGGGATGCCCAGGATCTGTTTCAAAATAAACCGATTTAAGGGGGAATATGGGTGGAAGTAGGTGAAACAAGATTAGCCGTAAATTGGTGATTGAAATTGATGTACTGTTTTGTGTACTTTTGTATATGTTTGCAATTTAGCATTAACAATTTTTCAGAAATGAAGTTTGCTGTGAATACCTGTCAGCCTGTGTTTAAATACTATGCCTGTGTTAGTCTGCTAGGCCTGCCATGGCCACTACTGGGTGGCAGAAATTTATTTTTTTCATGAATCTGGAGACTGGAATTCCAAGATGAAAGTGTCAGCAGGGCTGATTTCTTCTGAAGTTTTTCTCATTGGATTGTCACCTCTCATGGTCCTACCTCTGTATGTGTCTCTGTCTTAATTTCCTGTCCTCATAACAACACAGTCATATTGGATTAAGGCCTACCCTAATGAATTCATCTTAACTTAATGACCTCTTTAGAGGCCCCATCTCTGAGTAGTCACATTCTGAAGCACTAGAGAGTAGGACCTCAACATAGAAATTTAGGCAGACACAATTCAGCCCTTAACACTGCTGCTTTACTAGTTTGGAATTTTAACCAATTTACTTAGCCTATCTGTGTCTCAGTTTCCACTGCTTTAAAATAGGGACAACAGTAATAATTAGGTCATGTAGTTGTGAGCATTCACTTGTGAGATAATATATGTAAATCTCTTAGAACAGTGTCTAGCATATAGTATTATCAATAAGTTGAATGTGTTTCATCTATAAATTGGTGATCATAGAACTTCACTATGGGATGAATAGTGAAGTGAGTCAGTTGAGTACTTAGATTTAATGTTCTCTCTAGCCATGGGAATAAAAATAGCGATCACAGATATCACAAGCAGTGTCTGCTACTGTGGCAGACACTGATTGTTTTATATGTGTTCATTCATTTACTCATCACAGCCACCCTCATCATAGCCACCCTAGTGGTGGGCCATTGTCACATGCCTGTTTGGCAAATGGAGAGGATGATGCACAGAGATGGAGCTAGCATTTGAACTCAGACTTTCAAACCTGTGCTCTCACCACTGTGCTGTGTTGCCCCAGTTAAAAAGGATGTGGTCCTGGCGGGTATTCAGTCTGCAGGCACACCCGGGGAACTGTTGACTGACTTCTGTTTTTCTTGGCCCAGGTTAATATCGGTGGCAGCATTCATGGCCGGTCCCCTGTGGCGGGCCACACCATTTGTGCAGAGACACAGGACAGGACTTTTGGTGGGTTCCTGTGTGGGCCTCTTTGGGGCCCAAATCTCTTACCACCTCTTCCCAGATCCTGTGCTTCGATGGCTGTACCAGTACTGGCCTCAGGGCCAGCCAGCTCCACTCTCTCCAAAACTCCAGAGACTCTTTCAAGAGGTGCTACAAGACATAGGCATCCCGTCAGGCCATCACTATGAGGCCTTCACTACCTTCACTTTCCAGCCTGTGAGTGCTGGCTTCCCGAGACTCCCTGCTGGAGCTGTGGTAGGCATCCCTGCTAGCTTCCTGGGTGACCCAGTGACCAACACTAACCGGGCTGTAGTCATACATGGGCAAAGAGTAGACTGGCAAAGCCCAGCAGGTGCCCAGCTGAGAGATGCCCTGACCCTGTCCCATGACGCCCAGAAGTTCTCCTTGGCCAGGGAGGTGGTGTACCTGGAGAGCGGTGCAGCTGCCCTGCAAGCCTTGCCAGCCCCAGCTTGTCTGGTAGGAACCTGGGCCCTCAGTGTGGGTGCCAAACATGCCCTGGGGTTCTATGGAGGCCCCATGAGCTTACGGGCTGCCTTCAACCTGATAGCAGCAGTGGTGGGCTTTGTGTTCTACACCTTCTCCACGGACTCTCTCACTCACGCTTTGGAAGCCTGGCTGGACCATCACACGGCCTCCCTGTCTGCAGCCTATTCTCGGGGTGGAGTGGAGTTCTATGAGAAGGTTCTGTCTTGCAACCTGGCCCTGCGCAGTCTCTTGGGCAGGCCTGGAGAGAAGCTGTATACACCCAGTGGGAACGTCATTCCCAGACACTGGTTCCGCATCAAGCATTTGCCTTACACAACCCGCCGGGACTCTGTGCTACAAATGTGGAGGGCAACGCTCAACCCAGGCCGCTCCTGAGGGGCTCATCTCATGGACAACACTAGCTCATGCAAGCACCACCTGCCATTGACTCTGGGGGACTCTTTTAGTGCCTCTGCACCCACAGCCCAATATCAGAAAAATCATAGGCTTTGGAGTTAAACAGTCTATCAAGCTTGTCCAAACTGGCCCGCGGGCCCCATGCAGCCCAGGATGGCTTTGAATGCACGGCCCAACACAAATTCATAACTTTCTTAAAACGTGAAAATTACGCACAGACCTTTTTTAGGCTCATCAGCTATCGTTAGTGTTAGTGTATTTTATGTGTGGCCCTAGACAATTCTTCTATTGTGGCCCAGGGAAGCCAAAAGATTGGATACCCCTGATCTAGATTTTATCCCAACCCACCTCTTACGATATCAGTGATTTGGGCATGTCCCTTTATGAATCTGAGCCTTCATTTCCTTTACTATAAAATGGGGGTGATGTAAACATCCTGACATGACGATATGGTCACCTGGAAGAGAGCGTATACCATAAATAAACAGGATGTCCCTTGTTCTTGGTTTTTTAATACCAGTGGGTTATGGAGGTCAGAACATATCTCACTACTAGAGGTGCTTGCAGGATGTGAACACTTTCCAACATTGAAGAACCATCCTGGAGTTTGCCTGAGGGTCAAATCCCAATTTCCTTTTACTGTGGTAGATGTTGAAAGCTTTGAGAGGCCAAGATGAGAAGCCAGTGTGCTCCTGAGAGGCCAGAAAATAAGAGCTGTGGTGGGTGTTAAGGGAGATGTATCCAGTGCAGATGACCTGCTCAGAGAGGGCTGGGCAGTGAACAAGACATGCTGGGCCCCAGGAGAGCCCCTGTACTTGAGGGAGAGAGGTGTTGCTAGAACCTGGCAAGACTTGTGATAAGGGATACCTGGTACAAGCTTTGGCCAAAGAAAGGAACAAGCCATAGCCAAACTGAGGCCCTGAAGGGAGGGAGCCTGCTGATCGGGTCCAGAGGCGTGGTCAGCACTTAGAGAGGAGAGTGGGGGAAGATGGGAATTAATTTGGCTCATAGGGACAGTGAGGAGAGCAAAGGGATAGAGGACAGTGGGCTGGGCCTAGTGTCACACTCGGGGCCCAAGGGAGGCTGCTTCCTCTGGCGGTGGGTAGAGTAGACTTTTGATTCGTGGAAAGGAAACCCCAGTGGGGATGGTAGGAGAGTCGCGATCAGCAAGCCAGTCTTCCTGTATTGCTTTATGGGAGATTGTTTTCCCTGGAAGAATTGAATTCAGACCTGGTGCCAGTGTAACTCAGGAAACAGTCCAAAGCAGTACAGGAGGCCCACTCAGTGGTGGCACACAGTTCCTACAGGGCTAGGAGCAGGGCTGGGAGGCACACCTTCCTGCTGGGCCCTTCACTGGGCTGGCACTCAGTGCTCTGGCTTTGTTCTGTTCCAACCTGCAGGTCCCTACATCAGGCCTAAGCACACTGAGTTACTGTGGGTAGAGCATCACCCCTTCCCTTAGGTCCCTGGGACAGCACTGGGCACAGACTTAATGAATGCATAGATGGATGGATGAGTTAGTAAGTGGGTGAGTGGGTCCCCACTGTGGAAATATCATTTCAGTGGCCCTCTCAGCATGTCACCCGTCACATGGGACCATCTAATCAGGCTAGAGAAGTGTCATTTGAGGTCTGGATTTGATGTGCTCCACAACTATTCACAATATTGTGAGAGCCAAGAAGGTGGCATCAGGCATTCCTAATCTGCCCAAATGGTAAGGTAAGGGAGCCCTACTGTACGTGTGTACCGGGGTAGAGGGGAGGAACCCCTGAAATTGCTGCTTGCTTGGCTCCCTCCATGTCAAATTTTGTCTCCACTCAAGCTGTTCCCAGTCCCCACACGTACTTTATGTGGTCCCACCTCCAAACTTTGGCTCACAGAGACATCCTGTGAGGTACCCCTCCTCGCTGCCTTCTACACACCCCCATGCCTGGCTCAAGCTTCGGCAGTGTGACCACGTGAAACTCACTGCAGCCCCCTCCCCTGGCAGGTCGGTAGGCAGGCAGAAGCTGCTGAGAAACTGCTTTGGGCTCTGCAGCCCTTCCCTCAGCCCACCACCCCACCTCATAGCCAAACCAGTGCCCAGCCTTGGTGATGTCCCTACCCAGTGGCTCTCTGATTCATCTTTGCCCTCCCCAGGTCTTTCCTCACGTGGGCTTCCTGGCATTTGTTCCCACCTGATTTGACTGTTTTCTCCCCTGCTTAAAACCCTTTACAGGCATCTCCTTGCTTTCTTGACTAAAGCTGCATCTCCAAACCTGGGTCTGCTGGCCTACCCAGCTGTCCTCCATCCTACTTCCCCCAGCTCTGTGCACAGTAGCATCATGAGCACTGCTTCCCCTCCTTTCCCCTACACAGGACTTTACCATGGCTGTCTTTTCACCTGAGGGACTCTCCTGGCTACTTACTGCCTGTCTCCTTTGCTCAATTACTTAGTTCTACTGCAGGACAACTCAAGGACCTGACTCCAGGAACTGTCCCCCTTCATGCCCTGTGAGCACCCCGTACCTCTCCCTAGCTTTTACTTTTAAGTATGTAATTAAGTTGCTGTGAAGTTAGTGGCTTAGCTTGTCATGCTGAACTGTACTATCTGCAAGGGCAGAGTTATGTGTTGTGTTTACAAAGCGGGACTGAGGCTCTCCTTAACATTTGGAATACATAAATGAGACTCTTCATCTACAACAGGCAGTCCTGACTTCTTGGAATCTCTGAGCAATTTTCAGTAAGACTGGCTGGACATCCTGGCAAGGACATATAAATCATATGTGACCCTGTCCTGTCTTCCCAACTTGGGACTTTCCACGGTCAGGGCCTAGCTCGATCTCCCTTGAGTACTGATTTCAGTGGGGAAACCAGGATACTTCTGGGTCACTTCCTACAGGGTATAAATTACTACTCAGGGAACCAAGGACCCCAAGAGGCTTCAGGGGAAACTGACTCCTAAAATTTTGTGATAAATTGTGCCCCTACACAAAGTTCGGGGGGTTGATTACAGAAAGATTAGAAAACATGCTCTAGATTTTTACAGATGGGTCAGATGAGAGGAACATACCTTCTCAGAGGCCTGCTGCATCCCTCAGTCATCAGCACTGTGCCCTGGAAAGCTAGGGAACCTTGTTCAATTGAGTCATGCCCTCCACGTGTTTATGGTTCTCAGAGCTACATCAGTACACAAATGCATCCCCAGTCCCACCCCCAACACACACACACAGCCAGAATATAGAGAGGGTAGTCCCAGAGTCATGGTGCTGGCATCGGCTCTGCCCAACCTAGCAGGTTCTACTGCCAGCATCTACAGTGCAGGGCCCTGTGCAGCCATGCCTGGAGGCGGGCACATAAACATGGAACCTGATCCCCATATGTGTGTAGATCACAGGCTGGGTCCCAAATGGATGTGTGGGTCCTCAGCCAGTGAGGCCTCCTGCCCACCACATCCCTATAGTAATGTTAAGGAGCTTTTATTGTGCACCAGACACTGCTGGATTCTTAGAGGTGTTTTTTAAATTTATCTTCAAATTGGGCTGTGTAGTTGGTAATATTTCAATTTTTCAGGCAAGCAAACAGCACAGAAAGGTGATATTTGCCCCACATCATAAAGTTTGTACATGGCAGAACAAAAATTTGAAGCTAGTCTTGCTCCAGATCCCATTCTCAAAACCCTGCATTTACCAGGAGTGGTCAAGAAATTCATGGAATGAAAGGGAAAACAAAACCCTATTTACTAGTTTTCCTTTTCAACATATTCACCTTTAACCCTAATACATTTTTCAGATCTTTCAATAAATTTATTTAAACTCTCTTTTAAAAAAATGTTTTGTTTTTACCCTCAAATTGCAGCTTTAACCTCTTCATCATCTATAAATTTCTTCCCTAAGATCTGTTTTTTCATATTTGGGAACAAATAATAATCACATGGAGCCAGGTCTGGACTATAGGGAGGGTGTTTTGGTGTTTGGAAGCCACAGTAGTGAAGAGTGGCCAACACAACATTGCTCTTATGCACAGACGCATTGTCATGCAAAAGACCCCTTTGGTCCATCTTCCTCTTTCCTATTGCACAGATGTTTTTAACTGTTTTAGCAGACATGAATAGTACTCTCCAGTTATTCTTGACACCTTTATCCTTGTAATCAATCATCAGGATACCCTCCATATCCCAAAAAACAGTAGCCATTATTTTTTTCAGCCAAGTTGCGACACCTTGAACTTCTTAGAGGGTGGTGTGCCCTTTTTATAAAACTGCATAAACTCCTGCTGTGACTCAGGCTCTTGATGATGAACCCAAGTTTCATCTCCAGTGATAATCTGATTTAAAACTTCATTATAGTCTCTGCAGAGGTCCAAAGCCTGTCGTGAATACTTGACATGCTCTTTGCTTTTGAAGCAGCTTGAGCATTCTTGGTACCCATCTTGCACTGACTCTTGACAACCTTAAATGCTGATAGAAAATAGTCAAAATGGTTATAGGTGACATTCCAACCATTTCCACAAGCTGCTTTTTATTCAGTCTGGCATCTTCCACTACACGTTTTCAACTTTTTCGACAGTGTCTGAGGAAGTGCCTTAAAAGGGCATCCTGATGGATGTCGTCTTCAATCGACTCTCTGCCTTGCTTGAAAAGGGTGTGCCACTTGTAAACCATAGATTTCCCAAAGCGACAGTCCCCGTAAACCACTAATATCTCTCCCAAATTGGTTTGGGGTGTTTTCCCTTGTTTTATGAGGAACTTGATGATGGCATAAATTCAATTTTATCCATGCTAGGGGTTTTCTTCACATTTGATGTGCTTCTTTGGTGATACCTGAAAAAACACGGATGCAAGTAGGCTGAAATTTGGCACATAGTCACATGATCACACTGCACTAGTACACCCACCTCTCTGATAAACACCCCCATTCTGTGAATTTCTTGACCACCCCTTGTATACTGACTATTAGCTTGAGGGTTTCATGGTGCAGACTTGTACTATGGACTCTGCAGCCTTTCTCCCCATGCTGGTTAGAAGTGACTTTCCAGCCTCTTTTATCAGGAAAAAAAATGGTCACTGAGAAGAGCCTTCTGAAACTTGCAGGGGAGACCCTCTCAGCTAACTAAAGAGGAAGGGGCCACCCAATCTATCATATTTAGTCTAAAGTAGGAATGGTTCAAAGGGCAGAGTGTTACAGAGCCCTAGGAGGCCCCAGCTGAGGACCAGGGCACTTTAGGAGGCAGAGAGCACTGACTAGGTGGCCAGCTATAGGTTCAAATCCTGGTCCTGCCACTTTAGCAGAGTGATCTTGAACAAGTGATTTCACATCTCTGATCCTGAGTTTCCTGTCTATAAATGGAGGCCTTAACATGAATCTTACAGCATTGTTTTGACAATGAAAGTGAAATAAAGTTTCCAAAGTGAAGCCCAGTGAGGGTGTACAGTGAGCTTTAAAAGAAGATTAGTTTCTAAATTTTATTATTTTTAAGTGATATGAGTACCAGGGTGTTCAGGTCTTGGAGTTGCTGCCCAAAACTAGCACCTCCTTGGGACAACCCCTCCCAGGGAACTCACTGCTACCTAGTAGATGTCTGCACTTACAGCTTTTCAAGCACCAGTTAAGGCATTTCTTTAGGTTAATATTAGTTGATACCTTTTGGGAAATAACTTGGCAGAAGCTGAGAGCAAAGGACCCAGGTGACCATAGGGGCAGATACTAGACTGGAGAAGAGGGCAGTAAGATGGGATAGTCTTCTACACCTACTACACTGGCCATCTTTAAGTACTAGAACATTCAGTGGTGGTGAGGCTGTGGTGAAATTGGCACAACCAAGTGCTCTTGGAGAAATCTATAGAGGCAGCCTCCAAGACGGTCCCCACTGATCTCTGCTCCTGTGTTCTCAGCCTGGCGTCATCCTCTTGCTTGCTCCCCTTGGTCCAAAACAATGAAACATGACAACACTAAGAGGCCATCACTTCTGTGATTAAGTTACGAAAGATTGTGACTTCAATCTTGCTAGCAGAATGTTATCTTCTCAGACAGAACTTGATGAAGCAAGTTGACATGTTGGAGAGGCCCGCATGGCAAGGAACAAAGGCCAGCCCTCTGACCAACAGCTGGCTGACAACTAAGGTTATCAGTCCAACAACCCCTGAGGAATTCATTTCTGACAACAACCATGTGAGTGTAAAAGAGAATCCTTATCCAGTCAAACTTTAAGATGATACCCTAGCTTCAGTGACACCTTCATCACAGCCTGTGTCACACCCTGAAGCAGAGAACACAACTAAGTCATACCTGGATCCCTGACCCACAGAAACAGTGGGACAATAAATGTGAATTGTACAAGGGTGGGCTGAAGAGTGTTCAAACCAAAAAAGTCAACATGACCTTCCCAGCCAAGGCCTGAGTTTTGAATTTTTTCAGCAGAAGTGACACCTTATGGTGATATTCCATGGACTGCCTTTTGTTCTCAGGATCATAATGAAGAACCCAACTTTCATCACCTGTAATGATCTTTTTTTAAAGAAGTCTTCACCTTCTTTTTCAAAATGCTCCAAGAGTTCCCAAGAAATGCAAACTTTTTCACCTTTCATCAGATGGCATGCATGGTAGCCACCTGGCACAAACTTTGAGGAACCCAAGAACACTAATAATGTATCCCACTCTCTCCTTAGAAATTCCTTATTTAATCTTTTTGTTTGATGTGACATTTTCCACAGGTCAGTTCTTCAACACAATCTTGATGAAGATGATCACTTGCAGTTACAGGCCTTCCACTTTGTGGTTTGTCACTCAAATCTGCTTGTCCCACTTCTCCATCTGTCAACCACCTCACCCAGCATCATACTGTCTCACATCACCATAAACAGCTTACATTTGTCTGTGAACTTCAATTAGAGGAATTTCTTCCACTGTTAAGAATTAACTAACAGCATGCTCTTTGAACTAAATGTTTGAACACCCTTCCACCTCAGTGTGTGCTGGAGGGATTGGAGGGCAAGATGGTGACTGGGGAGGAGGTCCCTAAAACCTCTCCCAGAAAACACAATTAAACAGTCACCCAGGAGCCAAGGGGAAAAAAAACCCTGGGTGACACAGTGACAACTGAGAAATCCACGCATCGCAAGAAAACACCTGAAGGTTAGAGAGAGGGGGGCAAGCGGAAGAGAAGGGAGGGATCATAGATGGATTGTGACAGGACCCCATCGTTGCTAACTAAAACAACTAGAAAGCAATCGGGGAGCAGTACAGTACATGGGAGGGAGGAGGCCAAGAGGCAAGAAGAGTGAAAGCCAGAGTGGTGGAACACTAGGAAACCATGAGGGAGCTGGACCTTAAAGCAGCATGTTAGGGACAAAGCTTGGGAACCAGCCCCTGAAATTCTTAAGTAGCAAGAAAGCTGAATGAGGACCCTAAACAGCAGAGGACTCTAAACAGCCACAGGCCAAAATAAAGCCCCAGATACAGCACTTCAGCTCCTGGCTCCCTCTTGGCCCGCAACACGCACACATTCTCACAACAGGCTTCTCCTGAGGGCCACGATTCCTGGCCCATGGCAGAGGCGCACCAGCCAGTCTGTGACATCAGGCCCATGGCTTTAGATTTGTGGCTGGTGTGCACCCAACGCCCTCACTCAGCACTCTCCCAAGGCTTGGCCCGTGGTGTGCATGTATCCAGCACCCTTGCGCACACCTGGCAATCTTGCAGGGCCTGCAGATTCCACCTATGGAGCTCCTGCACCCGGGGCACTAGCCCAGCACCCTTGCATGCACCCGGCAGTCTCACAGGGCCTGCGGGTTTCGGCCCGCGGAGCACATGCACCCGGCACCCTCGCCCAGCACCCTTGCATGCACCTGGCAATCTCACGGAACCTGCAGCTTTCAGCCACAGAGCGCGCCCATCCAGTGCCATCCCAATAAGTCTAACAATTAAAAAAATGTGCACTGGGTAAAAAAAATGTGAGCATCTGTGTGTGCAAGATCAAGAATGATGCAGGAGAGAGACCATGTGACTACACAGAACCAGTTATATCCAGGTAATGTCTAGTGTAACAAAAAATATTACCGTAGAGGCAAAATTTATCAGCCTACCCTTGTATTAAGCCACTTAGTTTTATGGTAATTTTTTATGCAGCAACGGATAGTTGATACACATTACTAATTGATGTAATATTTTTACAAAGCAATCTGGTAAAACTTGATAAAATCATAAAACTATTTTTTCATCTAAAAACTTCAAACTTAGAAATTTATCCCAGCACTATAACCCAACAGAAATTAGTATATCCCTAAAGATATATGAGGGCTGTCCAAGAAAACCCTAGTCATAAATGTTTCTATTTTTTATATTACATGACTGAATACTTTCCAGGCAGCCCTTGTATATAAGAGCATTAGATATAACAAATACATATACAGTAGCCTCTCAGGTAACCAGCACCCATGAGGACTGGTAGGTGCCAGATACATATAAGCAGACTCTCCATTAACCAGAACTCGAGCAACTGACACTTCAGCAACCAGCAAAAAATTCAAGCAACTTTGCCAGTCGCTTAAGTTCTGATTAACAGAGTCTACTGTATATAGGAATAATAGAAACACTGGAACAGTAACGACTTAGGAAACTGTGGTGAATCTATGTTTGTAAATACTGTGCAGTAACTAAAAAGTATAATAAAGAAGACTATGGCAGAAATGTGGAAATATTTGTTATAAACATCCAATCTTTAAAAAATACGAAGTGCTCCTTGCATGATGATGCAATAATGTGAATGTAGTAAGACCTGAGAGGAACTCCCACAGTGAGAGTAATTCTGTTACGGTGGAATTTTGAATGACTTTGTTCTTTCAATATCTATAAGGACTTACCACTACATACGTGTGTGTGTGTGTGTGTGTGTGTGTGTGTGTGTAGGCCTACATGTATATAAATATATGGGCGGTCCGTGGATCCCACTCTCTCTCTCCCTGCATCAAGGTGACAGATTCTAGCATCACTGCTTTTGGCCCTGTCTCCTTGGGGTGTGGCCACCCTTCTGCCTGTCAGTCACTGTGGTGGTCATGAAAATGTGCTGCTCAGATCCGCTTTGGGAGCAGAATTGAGTGACAACCCCATCTGTTCCTCTAGACCCGCCACCACGTTTTCCCTGAGCCAAGCCTCCTGCAGCCTGCTTTCAGCCAGGGACTGGTCATGGTGGTAGTACCAATGCAGGACACCCCCAGTGAGTTGCAGGACTCCTCCAGTGAGTGACTAAGGCTCGAGAATGCCGCAGTGGCCTGGGCAGATCTTTCTTAGAACTGCTCTGAAATCTGAGACCCTTCCTCCCCGACTTCCTTCTCTCCACAGGTGTCAGACCTGCATCATGGTAAAAAGTGTTCCCCCACCTTCTCCTGTTTCCTCCTCCTGTGTCCTTCACAGGCACTTATCCCACCACATCTCTTACTCATACAGTCCTGTCTCAATGTCTGTTTCTCAGAGGACCTGAACTGACGTGGTTACTCCCTCCCTCAGTCAGGGGCAGTGTGGCAGACATCCTGAGGACACACCCCTTTCCTCACAGAGCTTGCAGTCTGTCATTGCCAAGGTTTCCAGGCAGGGCAGGTTTCGGCGGTGGTACACCCAGTTGAAAAAACACATGCGGAGCCAACATGGGGGACCATAAACACACCAGCAAGCAAGCCCCTTTATTGTGCACCTGGGACTATATATATGTAGTCAAACAAAAGTGGCATTGTGCCGCATCTGCCCAGTGGCAGTTGTTTGGGTTTTCATGGTCACATAAGGCGGTACATGCGCAGTAACTGTCAGCCCCAGGAATTCCTCAGCCCCAGACACGGACTGGTTATGCCAAGGTCAAGCCTGGGCGGCGGGCCTGGCTTTAACCCTTTGCAGTGGGCTTAGCTTTAACCCTCTGGGGACTGACACAGTCCTGCAGAAGAGATTGACAAGTAAACCTACCATTTACATTCACTTTATTTCTTATCATTTGGAGATATTTATCAAAATGAAATTACGTTTTGACAAAGTAAATATACCTTTGGCAATGTAAATTGAAGTCAGACTTATTTGAAGTCATTGCATGAGAGAGGTCTCTCCCTTTTGGTGAAAAGTAACTGAAACCCCAGTCAAACTAGCTTAGCAAAAAGGATCTCTGTTGGAAGGCTCGTATAGTTCTGAGGTGGCAAGGACACACCTGGGCCTCACAAACAAGGAATCAGAGATTCAAACGCCACCTGGAGCCTTCTTTCATCTCTTATCTCTGTTTCTGTTGCACCAGCTTTCTTCCTGGGAATAATGCCACAAACAAATCAAATGTCTCACCCCTTCATTTGTGTTAGAGAGAGAGTAAGCCTTCTTGCCCATCTGTACTGTTTCAGACCATAAGGTCGGGTTCTAATTGGCCAGACGTATGTCATGTGCTCACTCGGGACCAAAACGCTGTGTCTCAATCTGCCCTACTTGGTGTGGTTACTCACCTCTCTAGTTCAATGAACTATGGCCAGGACTCCCCACAAGATCTATCTGTGGTAGGAAAATGGGCATTTTCCAGAAGAAAGAGGGAATGCCGGGTCAACAAAACCAGAGATGTTCATACGAAACATCCAATTCTTTTTTTAATAATAAAGACTATTAAAGCAAAAGCAAAAACAAACAAAAACCCCTGCAATGACATCACATTGAGATCAGTGCAGTGAAGGTGTGTGAGGGACAGGTTAGTGTGGGAGCACAGAGGAAAGGCCTCTAACTCAGCCTGGGGTGAGAGGTAGGCAGGAAAGACTAACCAGAAGAGGAGACCCTCATGCTGAAACCCCTAGGTGTGAATTGAAAGAAGCTAATGCTAATAATATCAAAGACTTACCTAATAGCAGTGTGCCAAGCCTTTACATATTAATTTATGTAATCACTACAATAATCCTATTATTCCCATTTTACAGATGGGAAAATCAAGGCAGATAGAGAGATTAAGTGGTTTCCACCAGCCAGTGCTAGACTTGGGATCTGAACCAGGCAGTGGGTCTCTGGCATTTAAGCTTTGAGCCACTATGCTGCATGAGCCAGGTGAAACAGGCTGTGGGAATAGGCCAGGCCTGGGCAGACTTTTTCAGAGCAAATTACTTCTAATTTTCTCCAAGTGTCATGGTTCACTAGCTATTATTTTTGCTTGCTCAAGTACATACAGCTACTTCAATTGTGAAGTCGATCCTTGCCTCTAGCATCTGTACATGTGCATGTGAAAAATGTGTTTTTTACATTTAGCTGCCTAGCTGCTAGGCCCTGGTGTATGTTACATCCACTACAACACCTCTGTCTTAATTCAGGTGGTCACCCCAAAATTGTTGGTGGTCCACCAGTAGACCACCATGACGTCTTGCCAAGTCCTGGAATAGACTACCAGAGGTGTCCCAACTTTTGGCTTCCCTGAACCACATTAGAAGAAGAATTGTCTTGGACCACACACGCAATACACTAACACTAACAATAATAGCTGATGAGCAAAAAAAAAAAAGTTGCAAAAAAAAATCTCATAATGTTTTAAGAAAGTTTTACAAATTCATGTTGGGCCACATTCAAAGCCATCTTGGGCCACGTGCAGCCCACGGGCCATGGGTTGGACAAGCTTGGCTACACAAAAGCCAGAATGAGACAGTTTGTGTGGTCTTCTGTTAGTCAGGGCCCAACCAGGCGACTGAGACCACCCAGCAGTTGGAACAAGGGAAGTTTAATATGAAGAATTATTATTCTATAAGGAATTTTTATTACTGTTATATCAGGATTGGGGTTATGGGGGATTAGTTTGTAAGAATTCAAGAGAACTCTAGAAGTTCATGAGAAGCAGCCACTGCTCCTGCCCCAGCTGAGATCCAGACCTCACTGGAGAAGGCGCCAGCATGGCTCATGAGGTGCCACACCGGTGGACTTGCTGGAAATCCCCTCTTTAGGGTAACAGGGAAGCCAGCCACAGCAGGTGACTCACTCTGGAACCCAATACCAAGCCACCTTGGTATCTGGGAATGCTGGGGTCCATGGCAAGGAGCCTCGCCAGTAGCACTTTGCTGAAAAGCCACTAAAGGGATGCCAGGGCAGTTGCCAGAGCAGGGCATGCTACCGGACCCCAACACCTGGGAGGCTGCACTCTGGAGGAGCCCACTGTTGGAGAAAGTGCCCGGCAAGAGCCCGGCAAGAGGAGCGCTCTAGAACAAGACGAGAAAAATCCAGCTCTGCCCCAGTGTCCCTCTGGCGCCTTCTACCGACAAAATTTAACATTGTGCCAACGGGGAAGAAATGTTTAGCGAGGGTCTGTTTCCTTTTTCTCAGAGCAGGCAATAAAGGGCAGACTCGTTGTTGAGAGGCAATAAATTAATCACGGGTCCAACTGCCAAAGAACAAAACCCAGCATGCTGGCATAGAGTACAGGGGAAGTCGTGTATAGAGGTAGGGCCGAGGGGCCTGGCGGGGACCAGAGTACGCAGGGCCTTGTGGGCCATGGTGAGATGTTCAGACTTACTGTAAGTGCAGGGGGAGCCTTTGAGAATGTCATAGCAAGAGAAGGACATGGTTCTGTTTTGATTTTTATAAAGTGACTCTAGTGTGTACAATGGGTTGAGGAGGGCAGAGTGACCAATTTGGAGTGGGAGGGGGACATTGTAGTCACGCAGGACATGATGGTGGCCTGAGCTTAAAGATGGAAAGAAGCAGGACTCAGGCTACATTTAGGAGGTAGTATTGATAGAATTTGGTGGTGAAGGGAGTTCCCTGGTGGTGTAGTGGCTAGGCTTCGGCACTCTCAACACTGTGGCCTGGGTTTGATTCCCAGCCAGGGAACTACCTCCCCCACCAAAAAAATAAAATAAAATAAAATAAAATAAAATAAAATAAAATAAAATAGAATTTGGTGGTGGCCTGGGTCTGGGGGTGTGGGAGACGAATGTCACCTGGGTCTTGGTAGCTGGGTGTTTGGGATGCACCCTCTGGCCCTTCCTCTCCCTGCTGTGGGGCTCCCAGATGCTAGGTGCCATTCTCTCTCTGTCTCCTGGGACACCCCGCCTCCCTTATTGGTTATGCCTCCTTTGAAGGACAATGTCGTTGTTCTTGTTGACGATGATTGAAGACTTACCTCGCTTGGATGCTTGGGAGCTCCCAGACTGAGGCAGAATAAGTAAGAACTGGACAATGGTCTTTAAAGCATCCAAAGATTGTTCAGAATAAAGGCTGACGGAGGTGAGGCTGGACCCTGCCCACTCTCTCCTCAGTTGTGTCTTTCCTTTTGCTCTTTCCTGTCCCTCTAACTCAGCCCTGCAGAGGCCTAACAGGCCTGGGAGCCTGGGCTCAAAGCCGCCCTGGCTCTGGACTTCCTCCAACCTCACCTCAAGGATATGTCCTAGCGGTGGCTCCCCAAGTTCTCACCCACCTCTACCCTCCCCCTCCGCCACCCGCGGCACAGGACAGCTGCGAGCATTGGTTGCTCCTCCCCAGCACTGCAGACATGGTGGAGGGCTGGAGGGCACAGCGGGGGGCCAGGCAGGGGGAACAAACTGGAGCCAGAGCCCACGTGGAGAGAAGGAGGTAGAAGGGCATCCACAAGCCGCACGGACAGCAGTGTCACTGCTTTATAATCAGACCCTGTGATTATATCATGGATTTTACCGTTGTCATCGAACAAGACTGACAGAGTCTGACACCGTGACACTGACGGTCCACAGCCTGGCCATAGTGCCACTTGCTTCCACACAGCACAGGCAGGTGGGCACTCTCTGCTCACCGGCTTGCTCTTCCAAGAGCTCAAGTCAATGTCAGTGTTGAATGTTCCCTAATGTCACCCACATGCAAGAAGATGAATGTCTTAGCCCTTTTCCCAACAGGGGACCTCCCCCACTGTCCTGGGTGCCTGACCTTAAGTCCCCTTCAGAGCTACCCATGAGAGGCCACTGCTGCATCCCACTGCTTGTGAGTGGCCCTGCCGGCCTAGATCGTGTGCCTGTCAGTTGGCTAAGGCAGGAGAGAAGGTAGTCAGCATCCTAGGAGACTGGTATCCACTGGGGAGCCCTTGGCCAGGGGGCAGATCTGTGCCATTGCAGGCAGCCTTGGCCTCAGATCCAGACCACCTGGGTTAGGATCCTGGCTCTGCAAGTTACCACTCTGGGCATGTTACCTACCCTCTCTGTACCTCAGTTTCCCCATCTGAAAATGGAAATAATGACAATGTCTGTTCCTGGGGTGGTTTTAAGAACTTAATAAGTTGATCTTTGTAAAGCACTTTGAACAGTGCCTGGAACAGTCACCGCTTGAGGAAGTTGGGTATATTTTTATTCACCAAGGCATCCTAGTTGGGAAGTGGCCCTACGTGGCCCCTTTGAAAATGGCTCAGGTGACTGTGATGTGAGCCAGGGTTGGCAGTACTGACCTCCACAGCACTCTCAAACCCCTGGCAGAGCCTTACGTATTCACGTGCCTGACTCCCCCACCAGCTTGGACCTCTCTAAGGGCAGCAGCAGGGCCATCCCCACCCTCTTATTTCCAGTACCTGACGGAATCAGTGTTCAGGAAGTGTTTGCAAAATGCATGCCTGAGTTGTGCTGGGAGTGAAGGAGCATGACTAGTGGGCGAACCCCAGAGGCACTGGCCTGTGAAGGTCAGCTTGGCCCACATTTCTCAGGGGCCCACAGGGGAGAGGCTGCTGTGCCAAAGCCTCTGAACCCATCTTGTCCCCTCTGGATGGATAAGGGACCTCAAAAGGGTCCCACAGTACCTTCTGACAGTGCTCCCCGCAGCAGCTGGAGGCCGCTCTCAGGCAGCGATTTCCAGGTCCAGACCAGCCTGATGGCACATTGATTATCCTGTGCTGGTCCCCTGTAGGGAAAGGTGTCCTGGCCTTGAGAGCTGGACTGAGCCCGTGAAGAAGAAGCACGTGCAGACATCCTCTCTGGACTGCAGGGAGACACAGGCTCTCAGAGACCCCTCGGAAGTCAGGCCACAGCGACCCCACCCTGGCCCTGGCCTGGCATGCCCCCCAATTGCAGACCCACAGCTCCCTCCATCTCCTGTCTCCCGTTGAGTACATTTTGGATCCCGCACCTAAGGCTCTCCCTGCCAACCAAACGCATGTCAGGAGCCATCTGTTGCCTAAGCCAGGGGCAGCTGTTGGGAAAATGCTTGCATACATATATATGAATTGACTTTGTTTTGCCTTGAGATAAGATCTTCCGTTGAGCAAGGGGAAATTTGCTCAATTATTCGGAGTTTACATTAACCTGAGGCAGGCAGAACTGGCAGCCCAGGGAAAGGGCAGAAGCAAGAAGCCTAGCGGCAACTCAGAAGGCCTAGAAAGCAGCATGCCCTGTGGCCTAAGGAGGAAGCCACTGTGGTGGTGTTGCCTGCTCATAGCTCCTACTGCAGCGCCGGGCCCATGCCCCGCTGCCTGGGCTAACGCTAGGCTGGTCCTCAGCAGAGGTGGCAGAGCTGGCCTTTGGTACTCACTGGGGTGGGCAGAGCTCATCCTTACTCCTTCTCCAGACCCTGGCAGGGCGTCTCACCCTCGGCCTATTCTGCCCTGTCCCACGTGGAACTCCCTCCACAGAACAGCTCCCACGTAGGGTGCAGCTGCTCTGTCCCAGGGTGTTTCCTACATTATCTCCTTTAATTGCCAAAAAACCATTACAGAAAGACAAGTATCAGTCTCCTGGTCCAGAGGGGAAACAGAGGCTCAGGGCAGTTAAGTAACTTTCCCTTGGAGACACACTGTTGCTGCTGGGGCCAGGATGAGACGCCTGGAGCCCTAATTCAAAGCCAGTGCTGTTTCTTCTAGCAGGGTTGCAGCCTCACTGGGGTCACCCAGGGGACAGCCGCACCCTTTTGTGAAGTGACAAATCCTCCTGGAGATCTCAGGGAGCCCCACTCTCCTGCTGGGGCATTCTTGGTTAATAGATTTGAAGCATGTTGGGCCCCAAAGGATCCCAACTGGAGCACCTTGGTCATTGAGTCACTGCTTCGTGGTACAGGGATATGATGCTTGGTAAGGTCTCGCTTCTGAAAGTTGGATTATGCGTAAAATTTCTTTTAAGAAGAGAAAGATGGAGGGTGAAATTACATCACTTTCAGGAAAGGAACCTTCTGAACCACTTGGCACTCTTGTTACATGCAGATTCCCAAGCCAACTTAAGATCTACAGAATCAGACCACGTGTGGGCAAGACCCAGGACACTGCATTGTACAGAAGCTTCTCCCTAGGGTGATTTGTGTGTACCCTACAGTTAGAGAACCACTGCTTTTGGATAAGCTAACATTTAGGTTAATGGTCTTTAAATACCTAAGACGTAGAGCCTCTCAAATCCATGCAGCCCCTTCTGAGGGAAAAGGCCTCGGCCACACCTGAAGCAAAGGTCTCCCGCAGGAACCACGTGACCCCTACCCACCAGTGGGAGCCTTGAAGAACACACACACATCACATACCCACACCACATACGCGGACACACACGCACGGACATACCTCACACCCCAGGCAGCATTTGGAAGACCGGGTCAAATGAGGGTGACATTATTTTCCTGGCCCCCTCACATTCTCTCACGGGCGGTTGAACCAGAGGTGCAGGAAGAGAGTCGGTCATCTGTAGTCAGTGGGGACTGAAAAGCCTCCAGCCCCGAAGAGACTAGCAGGGACGGAGTCCGTGCTGTGACTGGGTTATGCTCTTTGCCACCTGTGTGAACGACAGTGGACCAGGTTCTGTTCTCAACTACTCCCACCCGCTCTGAAGGCGGGCGTGGCCATGTGACATTTTCTGGCCACTGGATTCGATAGGTGATGGGGTCATTTCCACATGAAAGCATTCAAGCGTTAGGTGTTTCCATCTTCCCTTTCTCCAATGGGCCTCCAGATGTTGGGCCCCCAAGTGGACATGGAGTGAAGCAGAGACCCGTCAACCCATGACGGACATCCAGTGAGAGCAAAAATAAATCTTTGTGGTTTTAAGACACAGATTTGGGGTTGTTCACGACCCCCGAGTTATCTACCCGCGTTATCTTCTGCTGCTGTACCACACTAAAGAGACAAACCACCATGAGGATTAAACGCTCTCTGCTTAGACAATTCAAAAATGTGAGCACTAAACTAGAAGTGGGTTGTGGAGTGGCTCGTGAATAGGAGGTGAGAATTCTGCTCACTGGAAGCAGTTGTGCATATTCTTAATGCTTAGGCCCGTACAGCGGGATGTCAGCTGATGCTCAAAGCCTTGCTGAAAAACAAACACCACGAAATGATGGTGCAACGCAGAGCTGCTAAAAATGCCTTCTGAGTGGGTGAGAGTGTCGTTGTGTCTTTCTTTTTTTTTCTCTCCAATAAAAGAGCTCAAATAAGGTGACAGTCCTGAAATGTGTACAAAACAGGACTGGGAAAACTCCTTCTCAATTTTCTATTTCCCCCACCCCCACCCTTCACACCTATCTCTTTAAAAGGCTGAAAGCGATGCACAGATGTAAAGCACTGTGTTCATGCTTGTGGTTACAAGCCCCCTGTGTTCCCATGGCAGCCTGGCACACGCTGCTACGCACGTTTCACACCACGTTCTGTCTGCTTCCCTGTCGGTCTCCCAACTGGGCTGTGAATGTCTGTCGGGCAGGGCGGGGGCCTTCCTGCTTGCAACTCAGCCACCTGGCTGAGCACCTGGCTGCTCTAGGTGAAGGAGGAAGGGCACAGTAAGAGCAGAGAGGCCAGGAGGAAGCACCGTGAGAGGAGGACACGCTGCAGGCCTGAGAGCAACCCAATGCAAAATCATTTACCGAGCACCACTGTGTACACTCACAGTGCGAGGCACTAGGGAGAGGTCCAGGAGCATTGCTCAGTTTACGAACATTTTCATCTATGCTATTCTTTGAACTTCAGAACACTGTGGTGAGGTAAATTGTATCTAAAAGAGAGTGGTTTTACAGAGTTTACATGAGATGTAGCAAAAGGAGAGTGGCTGGGGGTTATGCACCTTGCTTTGAGTCCTGGCTTTGCCCCCAACTGGCATGTGACTGTAGGAAGCTTCAGCATCTGGTTTATAAAGTGGAGTGGGGGGCTGCCTCTACAACCGCACCCTTCTCACCATACCCCTCTGGCTTGAAACCCAGGACTGCCTGATTCACCACCAAACAAGAGGTTCTGTGAGTCCAAGGACAGGCTCTGGCCTGGGTGACTGATGGGACCAGGCAGAGGCCTGGACAACCATATCTCTGTGTCCACAGAGCATCCTACAGGGTCCAGCCAAGGAGACACACAGTAAATAAATGAGTGAGGAATGGGCAGCCTGGATGAGACAGTAGCCAGAAACCCCAGCTGTTCAAGAGCACATGGGCAGAGATCAGTGCTCTAAGGTTAAGTCTGACCCAAGGGGCCTTGCCTGGGGAAGAGCATGGCTGGGCAGACAGCTGCTGAGGTCACTGCTGAGAGCCCTATAAATCCCAGGGAGACTGGACTGATAGTGTTGTCACTGACTTCATGGTGACCACCAACGGGGAGCAGCTTGACATATGTCTGCCACACCATTACCATCAGCACACATTTATTGAGCACCTACTATATACCAGGCTCTGTTCTAGGCTCTGGAAACAGCAATGGATAAAAATTCCAGCCCTTATGTTCTAGTGAGGGGCACAGACAATAAACAAGGAATAAGTAATTGCAGAGCATATGAGACAATGACAAAAGCTGCTGTGGGACAAGGGATCAGCAGTGCAGGGCTGGGGGAGCAGGTGCTTTCCTAAGTAGGGTGACTAGGAAGGCCTACTTGAGAAGGTGACCTTGGAGCAAAGACCTGAACAAAGGGAGGGAGGGAGCCAAGAGGAGCTCTGGGGAAAGGGCATTGCCGGCTGAGGGCAGGACAAGGGCAAAGGCTTGGGGGCAGGAGCTGTGCCTGGCAGGTTTCAGTTTGGAGCAGGAGAGGAAGGGGAGACGAGGAGAAAGAAGCAGGAGATGAAATGAGAAAGGTGGGGGAAGGGGCTGGATGGTGTAGGGTCTTGTGAAGGAAGGACTGTCTTCATCGGGAAACCTTTATCTTCACTTTGTGTTGAAATCAGCTGTGTCTCCGGCCTGGGGAGCAGCCTGCCTGGAGAGGACTTCTCATGGCTGCCTGTGGCAGACACAGGCCTGTGGACCACCTGCAGTCTGGTGGGGACAGCTCAGTTGCACATTGGCCTCCCCAGGAGCCACAAAGACAGGCACTCAAATGTACAGGTCACTCCCAGTTTGCCATTGAGAGGTGCTGTCATAAAACATGGAACCAAAGTCCCAAAGGCACTGGAATCAAGGCCTCGATTTACGACCCCTCTATATGGATTCCAGGCTTCTCTTCCCCACCTCCAGGTATTCACATGTGCTGCTCCCGCTGCAGAAGCACCCACGGCCCTCTTAGTCTGGCTTGTGCAGGCCTGGCTTTTCCAGAACACCTCCCCAATTCCTCACACCCTGTCCTCTCCTGGCTGTGTTGGACTCCCTCCTCTTCCTCTGTCATCTGAATCACTCTGCCAGGTGATTCCCTACGTTCGTTCTCCTCCCGACACGTTGACTGCAACCCCCTGAATGAGATCTCAGTAAATTCTGGTGGAGCAGCGAGGGGAGGGGAAGCTGGTTGTGGAGTCCCTAGTTCTGGTGACTGGACTCCAGGGTGGAGCAGAACCGGGGTGGAAGCGAAACAGGACATGGGAACAGGGGGCCAGTGTGCCCAGGTCATGGAAGGAGGGTGGTAACGAGAGGGAGCTGGATAAAGTGGGGAGTCCACAGGCTTCCAAGGTGACATTTCACTGAATCCTCCAGTTCACCTGGTTGGGAGCCTGAGTTCCTCCCGCACTGGCGTTGCGGGGCATTGAAACCGTGCTTGTCCACCTCAGGACAACGTGCATCTTTACGTGCTCGGCAGGTATCTAGTGGGGCCTTTCACATCTATTGTCACGTAATCCTCACAGCAATACTTCAACGTGGAAATTCTTACCTTTGTTTTACAGATGAGGAAAATGGTCTTTGCACTTGCTCCTGCCCAGTGAGGCTTAGCCATGGTCACAGCCACCAGTGGGCTAAGCTTCATAGGGCAGTAACAACTGCAAAGACCACGATTTCTTCTCTTTCCTTTGGCCTCCCAGGCTCAGTGGCAGGACCTGCCCAGGCTAAGGTGGAAGCACCATTTCGAACATCTCACTGCACAGAGGTCTCCCAGCTCCTAGTCAAGTGCTCATTCCACAAAAGGCTGTTTCTCCTGGCTGATTTCTCTCCCTTTGTTTCTCTCTCTGCCTCTCGCCATCTCTCCTTTAGAAGTGAATTACTTCCTTGCTTTTTCTGGTTGTCTTACGATCTTTACTGATGGCCAGTATTGACTGAGGACATGCTGTAGGCCAGGCCTGTGCTGGGGGCTACAGGGAAGGGCCTGCCGTCAAGGGCTCATAGCCTCCTCCTCTGCCTCTGAGAGGGCAAGTCCTGAATGACCACTCTTCCTGGGAATAGGAGGAGGTGAGGCAAGCATGAGCTCAGAAGTGTGTGGTGGAATGACATTACTAAAACATTAGAGCAGGGGTGTCCTACCTTTTGGCTTCCCTGGGCCGCACTGGAAGAAGAATTGTCTTGGGCCACCCATAAAACACACTGACCCTAAGGATAGCTGATGAGCTAAAAGAAAGGCCCATGCATGATTTTCATAACATTTTAAGAAAGTTTATGAATTTGTGTTGGGCCGCATTCAAAGCCGTCCTGGGCCGCCTGCAGCCCGCGGCGCACGTTGGACTAGCTTGCATTAGATCACTTCTCCATTCCTTCTCCCCTTTTCCTTGTTCCTTTCTTCTCCCCAATTAAAAATGTCCCTTGACTCCTGGAAGAGGAGAAGTATGAGACCAGAAAACAGAATAAAAGCAGTCACTTCCTGCCTTTTGTTTTTCAAAAACCCTCCCAGACCATTAGGGGAAGGGTCACTTGGACAGGGACAAAAGATCTGGGAGGAAACCGCTGAGGAATGAGGGCAAGGTTTCCTGCTGGGACAGTGATTCCCAGGCTGGGCAGAGGGTCCCAGTTGCAGGAGAGGAGGTGAAAGGTAGGCCCTGGACCCTGCTTCCTGAGCTGAGCCTCTTGGGTGTGACAAGACCAGGTGGGGCATGGAATGTGAGAGCTGACAGAACCAGGCCTTCATTTCCCAGGAAGGCACCAGGTGGGGGCAGGGGAGAGGTTGAAAAGAAATTTGCTTCTTTGTTTCCTTAGCTGTTCTTTCAGAAAATCTGGTGCCCCTGTGAAATGACAGGACCACAGAGGAGTTCCTAGGAATCCAAATGTAACCAGTGAAGGAGCAGTCAGAAACACAGGGCCGCTTGGTGGGGACTCTCTGGCTGCTGCCCAGGAGCATCTCAGCAGGTGTTTGAGAACAGACAACTAAGAGGCCTGGTGGCTGCCCCATCCCCTATGTCTTGGCCACATAAGCATTCCCTCTTCCCTCCACCTCCATCTGGGTCACAATCCCAGGGAATGGGCAGTGAAAACCCCTGAAATGATTGAAATCAAATTACTACAACTTCTTGGTGGAATTGGAGTTCAAATTCGAAATGTAAAATATTAGAGCAAAATAAAGTTACATTTCTTGTTCGCCCGAGTTAAAGATAAGCAAAAATGCTGCAGGAGCAGAGAAAGGGGGCACAGAGATTACACATGTGCTAATGGAGGAAGTGAGTCTGAATCAAAAATCTCCAGGTTCTCTACAGGTATGCCAGTTTAAACTTCCAGTGGTGTCTGAGGATCATGTCCTAACCAAGACAGTTCTCCATTCCGGGGAGGTAAACCCAAGCATCCCTCGGATACTCAAAGCCCTGTGGGAACTTTTCAGAAGGTTTGTCCCAGAGCCTGGGCACATACTGGTGACCGTTCAGCGTGGCTGATGCTTAGGACTTCAAGAGCCGCCTGGGCCCTGTTGCTCGCAGATGCCTGGGATGGCCAGCAGGGGGAGCAAGCTCGCCGCAGCCCGAGGCCCAGGGGGCCCAGGAAAAGGGTGAGTGGAAGTCCAGAATGCTGAGTCTCCTGGCGTCTGTTCGCCTTGTAGGGAGTGGGCACCTCTGTGAGCGTCAGATCCACCCCTGAGCGTCCATCCGCCCGCCCTCAGCTCTGAGCCCAGCCTTGTATTTTCTGAAGAACTGATCCTTCAGGTGCCGCCCAAGCTTTCTCCTGACTCGCAAGTAAGCAACGAAAGGTTAGGACTTGGTGGCCCAGGGAGGTTTCCCAGGATGCTTGGACGGCTGGGGAGTGGGGCTGGGTCTCTAGTGTTTCTCAGCTGGACTCTCCAAGCCTGTGAACTCTGGAGAGACCTCCATGGACTGAATCACTTAAAACGGCAGGCGTAAAAGAGTAACTATGGGCACAGATGCCCATGGCGATCATTGAAAAAAGGCCAATCTAAGTATCCTCTGTTACTGCTACTACTAATAAGAAATTGTAGACCCACGAAATGATGAAATATTATTTAGCCATTAAGAACATTGTCTTCCAAGGATATTTAATGACATCGGATAGAGCTTACAATGTAATGTGCTGCTTCTTCATTTGTCTTTCCTGAATCACTTTCTGTCCTGCTCGGCTCCCCAGGAAGTTGCCTCCAGCTGGCTACTTTATCCTGACTGCCTTGCCTCTGGCTGCATTGGGTTTAGCCAATGGGAGATCCCAGCAGGAGATGGAAGGGAGGTACTAAGCAGAGGCCAGAATATGTCCTGTCCACTCTCTCCTGTCTCAGCAACCCTGGGAGTACAGCTCCGTCTGGGCAGTCCCCTTCCAAGCCTGCAGCCAGCTCTGAGCTCTGTTACTATTTTCTCCCCTTGCCCTTTTGACCCTAAGGGTGGTGACAGCGTCCTGCTACGGCCAGCTCCTGGGTGCCTCAGCATCCTTTGTTGGTTCGCTTCACCTTATCCACGTCTCTGTAAACCATCCTTCATTAAATAGCTCTTCGTCTGAGTCATTAGAGTCAATGCTGCCTCCTGCCCGGACTCTGACAGATAATATGTTAAGTGAAAAGAGAAGATAAAGATGTGCATAGAAAAGAAGGCCCAGTGCATTATCTATCTGCATTATTTCACTGAACCCTCACAGCCATGCAGTGAAATGTGGTTGAAAGAAGTGTTAACACCAGAATCAAACTCACAAAGTGTTTGAAGCGATATTCTAACAATGTCTTTATTCAAAGGGATAGAATATGCTGACAAAGGAAAGATGAAAAAGACACACTCAACATTTATTCCACTTAAAAATTTCCATAAGTTACCACAAGGTTCTATTTTTTAATGCATAATATTTCAACTTTTAAGAATGTGCTTCTGAGATGGGGAGGAGGAGGCTACTTGATAAAGTAGGCCACACGAGCTCAGATGACCTGATTTTTTCCCTGTACCAAATTTTAGCCCAACTTAGAAATGGGAGGAGGTGACTTAATTTCTTAGAATCCCAGTTCTACCATGGCGTGACCTCAGGTTTTTATACCTCTAAAATGATTGTATGAATGCAAACCCTAATGGTTACTGCGGTGCTAGATGATTCCGTGCGTGTATATAGTATCTGGCCCTGTGCGCAGGTCATCATGGGACTCCTCTTGTATCCCTTCAACCATACCTAGAGTAGAAAAATTACTGCTGTGGCTGCCTGGTAAAGAAGAAATGGGGTGTGAGAG
Organism: Lyroderma lyra; assembly: GCA_004026885.1. Lineage (NCBI taxonomy): Eukaryota > Metazoa > Chordata > Mammalia > Chiroptera > Megadermatidae > Lyroderma > Lyroderma lyra. The sequence continues at coordinate 46,040 of PVJL010003717.1, read as the reverse complement.
ACACAAGCTTCACATTGTGACCTAGTGCCTGGCACATAACAGTAGCCCTTAATAAGCAGTTGACAAATCAATGAATAAAGAAATGCCCAGATCTGCCCTCCCTAGGTTGGGTCCCAGGATAACTTTTCGCAGCCTCCTCTTTCCCCAAATGATCATTATTCTCTATCCCATTATATTAGGCTTTTATTGCTGTGTACAAAAAGTTTCACAAACTTAGTGGCTTAAAACAACACACATTTATTATCTCAGAGTTTCTCGGTGCAGACTAGCTGAGTCCACTGTTTGCGGGAGAGAAAGGGGGGGGCTCACAAGATGGTGCTGGTGGGGCTGCATTCTCACCTGAAGGCTTGACTGGGGCTGGTCTCAGCCTCGTCACATGCCATTGACTCTCCTCAAGGTTACACAGACTCATGTAATCTCTTAGATGTAGGGCTAAGGTCCTTGATTTCTTGCTGGCTGGCAGCAAAAGCTCCTCTCAGCTCCTAGAAGCTGCCCATAGTTCCTTTCTCCAGTGATAACTTCCTTCTTCAAAATTAACATGGAAAAATCTCTCCCGTGTCACTCTTCCCAGATTCCTGTGTGTGTGTGTGTGTGTGTGTGTGTGTGTATAACACATACATATAATCACCTTGGAGATATTGTAGGTTCAGTTCCGGACCACCACGATAAAGCAAATATTGCTGTAAATCAAGTCACACAAATTTTTTGGTTTCCCAGTACATGTAAAAGTTATGTCTACACTATACTGTAATATTATTAAGTGTGCAATAGCATTATGTCTAATAAAACAATGTACTTACCTTAATTAAAAAATGCTTTATTGCTAAAAAATGCTAACCATCATCTGAGCCTTCAGCGAGTCATAATCTTTTTTGCTGGTGGAGGGTTTTACCTTCGATTTCTAAAAGAGCAGTATCTGTACTTTTATATAATAAAGCAAGGGCAATGAAATGAGATATGCCTGTAATGTAACCTTTTCAAGGGAGGGACAGTCCATCATCTTTGCCATGTCCTGCTGGTTACAAACAAGTTCCAACTTCCTCCCACACTCAGCAGGAGGGGGTGGGATTTATATGGAGTGTGATTTGTTCGGAGTCACCTTAGTATGTGTGTACCATGCCTATCCCCTCAGCGACCTATTATCTGTTTGATGAACAAACTTACTTGCCTTCCATGTATGCTTTTGCGTGTTCACCAGGACATTCAGGAAATAATAATATTCCTTATCCCCAGACAATTGCGGCAACAACCGGTATCCGGGCCATGTTTGTTGCTGGTTTCTTTTGAGGTGACGATGAGAGACATTGCCTCACCTCCTTGAAACCTTTGTACTCTTCAGCTTTGCCACTCACTTGTCCACCGCAATTCACCCATTTATTGGCATGTATTTCTTGAGGGTCTGCTGTGTACTATACATAGAGATAACGCTGCTAGTCTCTTCCTTGGCAGCCAACTGATTTACTTCCTCCTTTTCTTTCTGTTGAGTAAAGGCATGTTTCTTTGTTTTGAGTCAAGGTGTGTGTTCAACTGAAAATCACACAAAACACTTCAATCCCTTCAGTGGCTAAATAAGTAAGGGATCTATTTTGATCACCTATCAAGAAGCCCAGGGGTAGGCAGGTCAGGGCTGGTGCAATTGCTCAAAGATGCCATCGTGATCCCAGACGCCCTCTTGCTGCAGCATCTAACATTAGTTCTCATGGTCACAAGACTGTTGCTACATACCAGGCATTGCATCCACATTTCACACAGGCAGAAGTAGGAGAGCAGAGTCTTGCCTTTTTATTCTGAAAGGATCACTCTTCCCAGGAACTTCTACCTACATCATGTTGGCCACAACTTGATCACATGGTCACCAGTAACTCCAAGAGAACTGGGGGAGTAAAATTTTTAGGTGGGCACATTGCCAGGGGAAACAAAACCAAGGTGCTGTTAGTGGGGAGATGGGAAATGATTGGGGTAGGTCACCAGCAGGACCACTGTGGGATCTTACACATAATCTCATGGCATCTCCAAGCTGATGGTTTTGCCGTGAGAGCGGTTGATTCTTTCTGGGGCCTTGTTCACAGGCTACGCCCACACAGAGAAGCTTTGGTTTCCTGCCAGAAAGGCATTATATGAGCAACCACCAGCTACTGGGAAATGGGACTAATGACTCTCCTGCCCCAAGACCCTGCCTTCCAGAGCTCGGTAGGGTGGCGAGGGGTGTCCATGCTCAGCCTGGACGGGCTGGGATGTCCTTGTGCAAACAGCGCTTTAGGGTAGAAAGCTCTTTTCCTTCCCTTTTAAATAAACATGCACAAATGTGAAAAGAATCACATGCAGGTCCTAAAGGGAGAAGCAGGGTTTTCCCCCTTTCTTCCTTGGGTAGTGTCCCCACACAGCTATGGCTCCACGGTGACTCCAGTAACCCCAAAAGGTCTGCTGTGGTTTCTACTTTGTTAAGTAACTCCAGGCCTTGGGCTGCAGTGACAGCACCTTCTTGGGTTGTCCGTCCAGTCCGGGGCTGGCAGTGGCTGGCACTAACCCCTGGGTTCTCTGTTGAGTTCCTCAGTCTGCCCTCTCCTGTGTAACCAATACTCTGTCTCAAGTCCCTCTGCTTTAAATACTCAAGTGGTTTTTGCCTCCTGGTTAGGTCCTGACTCATAGAAGCAGTGTGAGGAACACCCAAACACTCGTCACTTAGGTTTAACAATGATTGCTACTCTGCCTTACTTACTTCGTCCATTTTTATTTTTGTGGAGAAAAAAAAAATCCCAGACATCATGATGTTGCTAAATGATTTTAGTATGTATCTCTAAAAAAAAATGGACATTTTCTTACATAACAAGCATATTCAAATTGTCCACACCTCTATTCACACATAAACACAGAGAGCAAAACTTTCCTCGGTCATCTATTACCCAATCCATATTCAAATTCTCCCAATAGTTCCAAAGATATCTAGAATTTTATCTAGTTGGTTTGTTTGAATCAGGATTTAAACAAGGTCTATCCACTGCATTTGGTAGATGTGTTTTCTGAGTGTCTTTTCATTTTGACCAGTCCTCCCACCACAAGATGTTACACACACACACACACACACACACACACACACACACTCGTAGCCATACTGAGCCCCTGACTCCTCACCGTCTCTCTGCCTGTACCCCCTTCTCCCAGAGGCCCTGACACAAACTGCTTCCTCAGTTTCAGCTCACAGCCCTTCTCTTACAGGGTATAACCCTCTCCTCCCCGATCTGGACCCCTGTAGACTCGGAGTCACTGTGCCATGGCTTGACACTTAATTCTTTTAAATATTTTCTATGTTTGTTTGTTTTGTTTCCCTAATAGTGTGTAAAGCCACATGGTAGCAAAAACCGAACCCTCTTAATGACTTTTAACCACAAAGGGATCTTAAAGCTCGTCTCATGTAAGCCTTGATTCTTTCTAATTGTTTTACAAATTGTGTAAGTCCTATGTCACCACTCATGTTACAAATGAGAAAACCGAAGTCCAGGGAAGTTAAAGAATTTATCTAAGGACACACCGCCAGTTGGCAGCATGGCACGCAGTCCGTTTGTTGTGGGTTTTGCACTGGACCGTGCGCCTCTGTCTTTCTATTTCAGCAGCGTCGAGCACTGTGTAGGAGACAGAAAATTCTCACTGAATGGCTGTGGCCTGATAGGTTTCTGATGGCTCTGGATCTGATTTTTAATTTCTTGAGGTGAATGAAATTGTGGCTATTTAGAGATAGTTATTGAAAGCAAATGATTAATGGTTTCTGGCTAAAACTTCCTCTCATAGTACAACCCCTTTGAATTTTCAGGGAGTGCTTGATCCACTGGGTCCCAGCAGCCTTTGTGATGGCTAACAAGCGTAGTCAGCCAGCTAATCTTAGGGAAAAGCGTCCCAAAAAGAAAGATCCAAATACACTCTACGTGTAAACCCATAGAGACGGAAAGCAGTTTGCTGGTCGCCAGCAGCTGGAGAGAGGGAGGAAGGATTTTATTTAGGGATGGTGAAAAGGTTTGCAAACTAGATCAGTATATTTGTTGCACAATGTTATCACTGTACTAAATGCCACAGAGTCCACTTTAAAACCGTTCAGTTCATTTTATGTGAATTTCACCCTCCCCCAAAATAAATACCTATGCTACCCTTAACAGGATTAAATGTCTCAACTCAACTCTGCTAGACCTAACCACACCCCAGCCTTCCTACCACATCAGACTAAGTGGAAGATGAGATTTGAGTTGGCAGGAGCACTGTATGGGGAGCATGTTGACCCTCTCCTCTTCAGTCGAGAGAGGCCCTGTGAGAGCATTGCTTTCTGAGCTCAGAGGTTCCTGCAGGAAGCATATTCCTGGGTTGGAAAGAGGCTCTGGGGCAAAATAGAGAGGCTGCAGTGGAGCGGCTTGCACACCTAAGCAGTATCCACGAGTTTCATGGGGCAGTAGGTTTCTTGGACTGTCCTACCAGCACTTCTCCCCAAGAAAGCCAACCCCAGCCAAGGTGACTCCAGTTGTCAGACGGAGCTGAGGAGAGACAGACGGAGGGGCCCACAGTTGTTCCTCTTGGAAGGTGGCACGTGGACACCTGCCATGGGAATAGCAATAGAGAACCCACAAAACCCACAGGAAAAGCTGTGGTCATCACATGCCCAGTGAAGCAAAAGGATTGTCATCCTCTCCCCCACTGCTTCTCCAAGTCCCCACGCACAGGAAGAGAAAGAAACCGAAAAATGAGGGACAGCCTGGCTCCTCCTCACTCCCAGGCTCCTGGCTAAAGCCAGCTGGTGCTGGGAGAAGGGCAGACAATGGACATGACCTCAGTGTCAAGAGTTAAGAATTTAAAAACGAACTAGACCAGATGGGGTGGTTTTTCTTAAATACCTAAAAACAACCAAAAATCTATGGGATCAGTCCAAACATTTATTAAGGATTGTGAAAAAGATAGAGTGTAAATCTCTAAAAGACATGAAGGAAAAAAAAACATTTCATGTTTGTGTCCCATGAAGTTCAAGTAAGTTGCTTAATCTGAGTCTCTGGAGTAATGTTCAATGGAGTAATATTTGTAAATCACATGGCATATGGGCAGCCATAAAGTGTGGAATGGAGCAGCAGCTCTCAGAAAGCAGGTAAGTCTTCTAGGCAGAAACACTCAGGTTTGGGGAAAGTTAATACTCCTGAACAAGGCTCAGTGTTTCTCATCCCCTGGGACTTGAAATATGGATAGGTTTTTGCCCCTGAGGGAGGCTTCCCTCACTAACTGAAAAGCTGCAGAGAGGAAAGACCATACGAGGACACAGCAAGAAGATGGCCATGTGCAAGCTGAGGAGAGAGGTCTCAGGAGAAACCAAAGCAGCTGATACCTTAATCTTGAACTTACAGCCTCCAGAAATGTGAGAAAATAAATTTCTGCTGTTCAAGCCACACAATTGATGGTACTTTGTTATGGCAGTCTGAGCAGACTAATAAAGGCATAGACACACTGTGTCCAATGGAATGGAATGCAAGGGGTAGTAAAGAAATTCGCAGAATGAAGGGGGAAGAAGAGTTAAAAAAAACTATTTATTATTTTACCTTTTCAATATATTCATCCTTAACCTTAATACACTTTTTAGATCTTTCAGTAAGTTTATTTATACCCTCGAAAACAATGTTTTGTTTTTGCCCTCAAATTGCAGCCTTAACCCCTTTGTCATCTGTAAATTTCTTCCCTCGAAGGTGTTTTTTCATATTTGGAAACAAATAATAATCAGATGGAGCCAGGTCTGGACAGTAGAAGGGTGGTTTAATATTTGGAAGTCAGAGTCATGAAGAATAGCCAATGCAACATTGCTCTTGTGCACGGGCATGTTGTTGTGCAAAAACAGCACCCCTTTGGTCCACTTTCCTCTTCTTTTCTCCTTCACAGAATATTTTAACTGTTTCAGCAGACCGGAATAGTACTCTCCAGTTATTGTGACACCCTTATCCTTGTGATCCATCAGCAGGATAGCCTCCATATCCCCAAAAAAGTAGCCATGATTTTTCTAGCCAATTGTGACACCATGGACTTCCTAGGGGGTGGCGTGCCTTTTTCATGTCACTGCATAGACTCCTGCTTTGACTCAGGCTCATAATAATGAACCCAAGTTTCATCTGCAGTGACAATCTGGTTTAAAACTTTATGTTTGTTGTCTCTGCAGAGATCTAAAAGCTGTCATGAATGCGTGATGTGCTGCTGTTTTTGAAGCTGCGTGAGCATTCTCAGTACCCATCTGCACTGACTTCTGACATCCTCACAGGCTGGTGGAGAATGTTCACAATGGTTGTAGGTGACACTCCAACCGTTTCTGCAAGCTGCTTTTTATTCAGTCTGGCCTTTTCCACTATAAGTTTTCAACTTTTCTGACAATGTCTAAGGAAGTGGCCTCAGGGCATCCCAGATGAAGGTCATCTTCAGTCGACTCTCTGCCTTGCTTGAAAAGGCTGTGCCACTTGTAAACCAGGGATTCCCCAGGGCAACAGTCCCCATAAACCGCTACCATCTCTTCCAAAATGGTTTGAGGTGTTTTCCCTTGTTTTGTGAGGAAATTAATGATGATGGGGTTTTCTTCACGTTTAACATGCTTCTTCGGTGGTATCTGAAAGAACATGGACACAAGTAGACTGAAATTTGGCACATACACATAATAAGTCACACAACAAACTGTGTGCACTAGTACGCCCACCTCTCTGATAACCCCCCATTCCACAAAATTTCTTGGCTACCCCTTATAGATGTGACAGAGTGACTGCTCCTAGCCAAGAGTTTATAGGCCAAAATTAATTTTAGACTGTAATAAAGAATAAAAGCATTTATTTGAGCAAAAAGAGCTGCTGCCTGGGAGACACAAATTCAGGTAGCAATGTAAATCGTGCTCTGCCGAAACCAAGGAGTGGTCACCTTTTATAGAAAAACCTCTTGCCCATAGTTCTCATGTTGGTTCATTTCATGCAAATGAGGTTTCCAAATCATGTAGGTTTAATTGGTCCAAATTGTGCAGTTCTGATTGAGATTGGATGGGGCAGGTTTCAGTTCATTGGTCAAAAGATGAAACCAGGAACTGTCTTATAGTGATTGACTTGCAGTGTAAACAAGCAAGGACATAACAGAGGAAGTTGAGATCTGAACCTGTGGTGATCCCCAAAATGCAGAGTGTGTGGCCTCTATCAGCAACAGCCTCTGGACTCTGGTTATAACTTTGGGCCCAGTTAACCATGTGAAGTCCATTTTGACAGATATAATTTTTCTTGAGGTTCACAATCTGAGGAGATATCACGCTTTCCTGCCTCTGCTCTGGTGCCTCTGCCATTCGCCATGAGAAGAGCATGCCCTGGACACCTGCTGGCCCAAAGAGGAACAGAGAAGCATGGGGCAGATGACAACCCAACCAGAAGCATTAGCCTGAGTTCAGAGCCAAGGGTCCACAGCCTTGAGCTCAGCCTGGTCCAGGTGCCTTACAAACAACCTCAGGCCCATCAGAACGAAGTAAACACATACTGTTCTACACCATTGAGGTCAGACAAAGACTGACAAAGAAACTCCCTCATGGGTCTTCTGTGAAAATTAAATGAATAATATGTGAAAAGGCTATGCAAAGGTAAGACATTGATAGTAGTTTTTAGTAAAGAAATCAAGCCTCACTCAGCCAAACTGGAGAAATAACTAGTAGCAACCTTTGAGCAATGGCCACATAATGCGTGTTCAATAAGGATGATGATGAGTGTGAGGAATCTATATTATGAAATATTTTTAAAGGATTTGCTTTTTAAGTTACACTCATAAATAAATGACTGGCTAACAATCATCAATGTTCAATACATTCAAAGTGCTTTGGTTGCAGCCGAGACCCTGGCAGGAGCTAGTTCTCCCACTGGCCTCTTGACACTTCCTGCAAACTCTACTTTCAATCTGCAGAGGAAATCCTTCAGCTGATTAATACCTACGTTTTATCAGCTTTCATTTTACTGAGGCCCAAATTAATTCCAAATCAGACTTTGGATGCTCTTATTATACCTTTCCCCTTCTCCCACCCTGCTCCTCAGTTTTAGGAATGAAGAATATTGTGTCCCATTTCATTAGATCCTTGCCATGATACTATGAGGTGACTATTCTTCTCTCACATCTTACAGAGGAGAAATCTGATGATTAGAGCAGTAATCTGCTACTAAGAAGTTGAGGTGGATTTGGGAACCAGATATGTCTGACTCCAAAGCATGTACACTCTGCAGTGGAGTTGCCTCCTGGCAATGGCGTCTGGGGCACACTGCCAGAAGTTATGATGAGGACCGATGGGACAAAAACCCATCCCACTGGAGACACACCGAGAAGAACTGCATAGATGGTAAAGCTGAAGCTGGGTTTTGAAAGTTAAATGGCTGCTCACCAGATTATAAGGAAGGAGGAAGTCCAAAGGGCACTCAAGGAGAGAATCTTGGAAGCAAAACACTGGTCAGGGGCAAAGCTGACGAGGATGGGATGGGTTAGGGCAAAGCACAGGGGTGGGGGGTTCTCCGAATGTTTTCTTTGAAAGTGTCTCTTTTCCACAATTTTTAAAAGAGAAATGTGTTGGTATCAGTGGTGTGTCGAGGGGTAGGAGTAGGAGCAATGATCCACACTCCTGCAGTCAACAAGGGGTGCATTATTTGTACAGAATTTAAAAACAAATAAGAAAACCATTTGCTGTGGGCTGAATTGTGTCTCCCCTCCCCAAATTGTATGTTGAAGCCCTAATCCCCAATGTGATGGTATTTGAAAATGAGGTCTTTATGGGGTTCCTTGGTGGTGTAGTGGCTAGGCTTCGGCGCTCTCACCACCGCAACCTGAGCTCAATCCTCGCTCAGGGAATCAACCAAAAAAAAAAAAAAAAAAAAAGTAAAAATGGGAACTTTAAAAGGTAATTGGGCTTTAAGGGAGTCATAAGGGTGGATCTCCATGATGGAATTAGTGCCATTATAAGAAGAGATATCAGAGAGTTTTCTTGATCTTCTTCTTCTCTCTTTTTCTTTTCTTGTCTCTATCTCCCATGTGAGGCCATCTCCATCTCCATCTCCCTCTCCATCTCCATCTCCCTCTCCCTCTCCATCTCTCTCTCCATCTCCCTCTCCATCTCCATCTCCCATGTGAGGGCACAAGAAAAAGGCAGCTGTCTGCAAGCCAGGAAGAGGAACTTCACTAAGAATTGAATCTGCTGGCACTTTGATTTTGGAGTTCCAGACTCCAGAACTATGAGAAGCAAAAGTTTGTGGCTTAAACCACCCAGTCTGTGATATTTGCTACTGCAACCCAGTCTTACTAAGACACCACTAAAGTCACTCAGTTGTTTCTTACCTGCATGCACTGGCAATTCTAAAGAATGTCAGTGGTAAAATACCTTCCTGCAACCTAAAGCGTTCCCACCACTCCCCCACTTGGTACATCACTGGTCAACATGACTCTTGTTAAGATATGATAAAAAGACATTACTGGAATTATCAAGAAAGCAAGGGTTAGTTTGTTAAATATGTTACTAAAATGTCAGTAGGTTATTTTCATAAGGATATATACAGTGAGTTAGCATTTACATAAGTTCTAAAAGTACATAAAATACCAAATATTATTTAGATATGCATACATATACATAAATAAGCAAAGCATAAAAACTTTCCTAGAAATACCAAATATCAAATTTAAGACAGTCATTTTCTCTGATGGGGAAAGTAGAGGGAAAAAAGGGGTCTATAGATATAAAGGTAGCATTTCATTCCATAAGCCAGGTGGTTCATCATACTATTCCCCATACCATTTTTTATGATTTAAATATTTTATTCAAAAAATGCACATTAAACAGTCAAGGAGCCCGCTCTCCCCTCTCCTCTGGGATAGGCTCCTCACCAGTCTCAGGCTCCATTTTCTACAAACTGGTTCTCTTCTAACCAGGAGGCATGAGTGAGCCTGGTGCTTCAGGGAACAGCAGGTAGCTCAGGATGTCTAGCCCAGGGTGGGGTAGGGATCAGGCAAAGGATGTGGCTGAGCAGGTGAGCAGCGGCCAGGTTGTGGAGGACATTGGGCGCCATATTGGAGAACTTGGGCTTTGTGTGTAGAGGGGAGTGATTGGGATAGACCAGTGGCTTGGCAACAGGGAGAAGGGGTGACATTGGAAGCACACAAAAGGCAGTGAGGGTGGGGTCCGCAGGAGTGGAAGGGATGCAGAAAGAAGGGGTTGGTTAAAAGAAATAGGGCAAATACAGCCCCATGGCTGGCCTGCTATAGGATGTAGCCAGTTACAGCTTTTCTGGGTAAAAATGGAAACAGCCAGCGATTGCTATTTATAAAAATAACTACAAAGGCTTGACAACCCAGAGAGAATGTTGAAAAAGTAAATTGAGGGCTGTTGGGGAAATGCTCAGTGTTTCTCATCTTCAAAGCATTTCTGAGACATGAGCTCATGAATCCTCCTTCCAGGGGCCTGAGAGAAATATAGGGAAGAAGGAAAATGGGGACAAAGTGCCAGTGCCTTCCCCAAAGCAGCAGCAACTGGGAGCTGGAGGTTTTGTCATGGATGCCACTCAAATATTCACTTTCTCAACTGCTTCTCTACCCTGTTCCTCAGACACAGCTTGGTTGGTGGCTTGAGGGTGTGGCAGTGAAGGGAGGAAGGGCAGTCACAGGACAAGCAGAGCTGGACAGGCCACACCAGCAGCTGGGCTGGGTCACTGAACACTGCTAAACTCGAGTCCGGGTGATAAAGGCAAGCCTAGGCTGCTGGTCAGGGGTCGTGCTTAGTGGGTTCCAGTTAGTGCTCTGGTGAAGGCCCATTAAACTTAACTGTGAAGTCGGCCTAAGCAAGAGTCAAGGTGCTAGCCCAGTAGGAGGAGGGTTTGGATCCATACAAGTGGCAGGAGGGAAAGGAGAGTAGAGAGAAGATAGGAAATGTGTGTCTCCTTATCTTGGAGTGAGAGCTGCGTCCTGAATGCCAGGAGCCGGGCTCTTTAGTTCCATTGTTGTGAGTCCTACAAGCCTAATGTGTGGGGGTTATTAGTTCACAAAGAAAGGAAACAAAAGCCGAGTATCTCACACCCTGGCAGTGATGGGATTTGAACCCAGATCCCTTTGCGTAAATCCCCTCGCTTCTGGCAAACTCCCATTCAAATTTCTCTTCAAGAGCCTCTCCTCTGGAATCCTTCCTAGACTGCCCCAGATTGAAGAGCAATTCGTTCCCCTGTGTTCCCCAACTGCACAGATCTGACCCCTTCACGAGCATCCATCTCATTGAGTTGTAAGAGGCTCATTGCTTGTTGTCGCCCACCAGACTGCATGCATGTGGAGGGCAGACAGGCGCTTGGCTTCCTCCTCACTGTCTCCCCGCCCTGGCAGCACCAGAGTCCTCTGCTCTCCTGTGGCTTGGGCTTACCCTAGGTTTCCTGCAGGGTGACATCCACTGGCACAGCCTTCTCCTGTACCTTAGGTCAGACTCCCAGGAGGGAGAGGCTGGCAGGTCAGAAGTCACTGCCCAGGGCCTTTGCAGCCTAGGGGTAGAGTGGCTACACTCCCTGTGGGCAGGGCAGGCACAATGACTGATGGCCCAGAGAAAAGACACGCTTTATCTACAATCAGGCCTGTGATAGTATGGACTGAGCATCTATGCCCCAAGTACTGGGGGTACATCTATGAACAAAACAGATTGTGGAGCCTGTAGTCCTGTGAGGAGACAGACAACATGTAAACAAACCAGGAAGGTAACTTTCGAGAGAGGTCTGTGCTGTGAAGGTAGTAAAGCAGGCGAAAGGCTGACTGGCACTGCCTTAGCCAGCTGGGCGGGAAGAAGATCGGCACGTCCCAGCAGGACGTCCACACTTGGATTTGTTGCACAGGGGCCCCTCTAACTTGCTGAATATTCAAGTCCTGCACTGCTCAGCAATGGTGGGAAAAGGGCCTTAATTCCATGAAAAACTGTACCTAGACCTGGAAGCATTGCTTCAATCTCATGGTTTTAGCACATTTTCTCCAGCCTCCATGTTGAAGGATTATTTCATTGCCTTCAACAGAAGGCGTATTTGTATGTGTACATATGCTTGAGAGAAATTTACTGAAAAGATGTGGGTACGAGACCAGCTGGCAATACTTTCCAAGCCAGGATCCTCTTTTAGCAATCTGCCTAAGAGTTCTTATTTGCAATGCTCGAACCCCAGCCGGGGGGGATAATGCAGCCTAAGGAATAGACAGGGGCACATTTACACTCACTCCAGCGTGCCTCATCCCCCTCAAAAGAAGGAATCCTCCTTGCAAGGAGGAATGGAATGAAGACTTTCTATGAAAATGTAAGAGTCTTGGGGAACTCCTCTGTCCCAGATCATAAAGTTCACATTCAGAAGTGGAAGAGGGAAATACGAATTATTCAACGGTCTCTCTTACATCTCCTTCTGAAAGGCCGGGCCTCAGTACTGTGTCTGCTCAATGGGTATAATTCCCCCCACTTTCTCATAAGTAATTTATTTTTCAAACTTTAAAGATGTTGTTGACCTTCAAATATGTCAGGCACAGTCATGCTAAAGAGAGGTGGTGAAGGGAGCTACAAAATGTAAAATCATAAATTGAGAGACTATCAAAATGTTACCTCTTCTGTCCCCTTCCTCCCTCCTTTGCTCCTCTCCTTCCTTTTGAGTCACTTTCTCTGTGGTTAGTACAAAGGGCCTATTTAAAAATAAAAAGCCCTGGGTAAAAAGTGTGCCAAAGGACAAGATAAGCTGGGACCTCAGGTCGGGGAAAGAAGGAAAAATGGCGTCCTACTCAGAAGAGTGACTCCTGCACCCCTCCCACCCCGGACATCCACTTTCTAATACCCGGAACTTCTGGTCACTAATCAGCTGTCCTTAAGGTAGGGAGACTACGCAGGAGGGCCCAATGTAATCACAGGTGTCCCTGGGCATGGAAGGGCGGCCAAGGCCATGCAACGTGAGAAGGACTCCACCCAACCCCTGCTGGCTTTGATGATGGAGAAAGGGGCTCTGAGCCAAGAAATGTGTGTGAGCTCCAGAAGCCGGAAAAGACAAAGAAAGGTATTCTGCCCTCACAGCCTCTAGAAGACACCTTAATTTTAGCCCAGTGAGATTCATGTGGAACTTGTAACGTACAGAACTGTAAGATAACAAATTTGTCTTTAAACCACCAAGTTTGTGGTGATTTGTTAGGGGATCCATGGGAAACTACTGCATAGTAATAAAGAGCAAAGGATTGAAAATTAGACACAGACAAGGCATGAAGCAGGGAGCTGGAGAACTATTAAAAGGCAGTCCTGGGGACAAAAGGACACGGGACAAGTTGAATTTGATACTTCTTGGAGCACCGAGGGCCTCCCGGTGGGGAGGAGGCATAAGACACCTTCCCATGCTGGCCATTCTCACATTTAGGACTGGACACGTAATTTGTGGAGCTCAGTGCTAAGTGAAAATGTAAGGCCCCTGGTTCAAAGTCATTAAGAATTTTGAGACAGTGACAGGGCTCTTCTGAGTGTGGGGTTCTGTGTGACTGCACAGGTCAAATGCCCATGAAGTCAGTCAGCCAGCCCTACTCATAGTGGCCACTCTGCCACCTCCCTAACCTAAGCCTGGCTTGTTTGGGACCTTTTACTTGGGCCCCTGTGTGATGGATGAGCCTTTTGTCTGGTCCCAGCCACAGCCCCCCTTGAACCTCTCCCTATTGCTGAACTTTGACCCTGACCCGAGACTTTGCAAGGAGGATGGGCCTGATCCATGTAAATAGAAGCCACCTTGAGTTCTGCCTGCCAACCCTCTGAGTATTTCCTTCTGCCATTACTCAGGACTCCAGCACCTGCAGGTAGGAGCCTAAACGGGCCTGACAGAGCTCACATTTTAGGCACATATCATAAGCAGAAGATTTATCTGAAATTACAGCCAAAGGAATAAAGTATACAGCTCCTTCTGGACTCCTGGTTAGGCTGACGGAGATTGTAAGTTGTTTGCCCCATTCATACGTGTGAAAGGCTCAGCCACGCGTGGTACCACACCCCATCTCCACGGACTCCCCCATCCCCACCAGCCCCGGGATGAGCAGCCTGACCAGGGACTGGGACTGTTTTCAATCTGGTGGCTCCAGCTGAGGTGGCTTGGTTACAGTCAATGGGATGGGTTTCTGTGGGGCCTTTGGCTTTGCTGTTTCTCATTGAGGGTAAGATTTTGTGACCATTTCCCCAAAATCTCTGGAAAATTCTTTGCTACTTTCAAAGGCATGGGGGGGGGGTCACATTTCAGAGGAAATTGCCATCTCACTCCCCACTTGCATGCTGTCCTTGCCACAAGACCAGGTCAGCATCCCTGTGCACTGCCTGTATCACTGGCAAAGCTCTTGGATTGTCTGCAAAAGCAGGTTTAAAACTAACAAAGAATAAAAATGTTAAAACCCTGATGAATAATACCATGTTTCCGCTTTAATGTGTGAGTGCATCACCTGGCAATCATGTTAAAATACAGTTTCCGATTCAGCAGGTGGGCCATAAGCGTCTGCATTTCTCACAAGCCCCCGGGGAATGCGGGTGCTGCTTGGCCATGGCCCACACCTCAAGTAGCGGGGTATAATCTACATACAGAAAAATGCACAAGCCATGAGCGTACAGCTTGATGATGAACACATCCGTGAATCATAACCAGGTTAAGAAATGGAAAATTACTTGTATTCCAGAAGCTGCCGGTGCCTCCTTCCAACACTACTCCCTCCCACCTCCTCAAAGGTGACACCTCTTGACTTCTAACAACATAGATTAATGTGGCTTGTTTTTGAACTCTAGATAGCATGTGTTATATACTAATGGGCTTCACCACCACCAATTCATATGTTGAAACTCTAACCCTTAGTGTGGCCATATTTGGAGATTGAGCCTCTAAGGAAGTAATGAAGGTTTAAATTTTGTCATAAGGGTAAGGCCCTGGTCCCATTGGGTTAGTGTCTTTATAAGAAACACCAGAGAGCTCTCCTCTTCCTAGCCCAGCAGCACACCTAGGAAAGACAGGTGAGAACATGGCGAGAAGGCAGCTGTCTGTAAGCCAGGAAGTGTTTTCACCAGAAACCAAACCAGCCAAAACCTTGGATTTCCAGCCTCCAGAACTATAAAATTAAATTTCTGTTGTTTAAGCCAGCCAGCCTGTGATATTTGGTTATGGCAGTCCTAGATGACTAACACCACACGTGTCAAGCCTTGAGCTGGATTAGGATCCAACCTCCATAGGCCACGTGCTCTGGGAAGGTGGTACTCCACCCAGGCATAGACCTGGATTGCTCAAGCACGGGCCTTCCATCACCCGTGTTAGTGACAGGTTTTGATGTGGGCTTGTGGTACAAGTCTGACCAATATGGAAAGTCTGCTAAGGGCTTCTGGGAAAGCTTTTCTTGTTCATGAAAAAGACACACAGAAAAAAAGAAAACAAAAACATTCCTCTGTTTCAGTCTGATGTTGTTGTTCCTGGAATTGTAGCAGTCCCTTTGCAACAATGAAAGGGTCTAAAGTCAACATTCTGAGGATGGAATAGTGCAAACAGGCCTGGGGCAAGAGTGAGGTGAGTGAAACACTTGCCTAGGGTGCAAAATGTAAGGGGGCATCCAAAATCCCAGTAATTGAGATAAATAAGATTTAATGCAATATTCAAAAAATAAAAGTTAATGCAAAAAAAAATCTACAATGAACAAAATATCAAGAACTTAAATAAAGACAGGAATAGTAGTAATACTATGCTGAGCGATTGAAGCCTGAGGCAAAAGGAAAAACTAGTAACACTGATCCTGTTTATTTTTGCTGTTTTGTTCATTGTGAATTTCTGCACTTTTTTAGTTTTTGAAATATTGCATTAAATACTATTTAACTTAATTACTGAATTTTTTGAACCCCTTTAAATTTTGCACCCTAGGCAAAATTTACCTCACCTCACCTGGTCCCAGCCCAGAGTAAAAATGAAAACTCTAGGATGCTTTTACTTCTAGATTTATTATTATGTGGAATAATAAAATTTATTATTGTTTGAGTTACTTTTAGTTGGGTTTTCTGTTTCCTGCAGCTAAAAGCCTAATAACACATATAAGATAAATTACCAGCAAATGACAAAAAACTGTAAGTGGTTTAACCAGTGAGGAAAGGCACGATCCCATATTTCAGAGTCCAAAGTAGGGTGGGCTCCAGGAGCAGTTTAAAAGCTCCGGCTTCCAGCTTTGTTTCTCTCCTGTTCCCCTATCAGTGCTTTCCTCCATGAGGTTTGTCTGAAAGTCAGCGCTGTAGAACCAACGCTGTACCTGGCCTTTTTCCCAGGTTTTTGGCACGGCACTTCCAAAACCCTTTCCTGAGTGATAGGAGTGTCTTTGTTTTCCTTGGGCCCCTTGAAGTGCACCTGAATTGATACTAATGAGATGGCTCAGGACTGGGGCTGGTCACCAGGAAGACAAACCATGTGACTAGAGCGTTGGAGTTTTGAGCCAGCCCCACTTCCAGGGAGGAGAGGGGAGTTAGAGATTGGGTTCTATCTTGTGGCCAATGTTTAATCAATCATACTACGTAATGAAATTCTAATAAAAAACCTGGATGCTGAGGTTCAAATTCAGCAGAGCTTCCTGGTTCGTGAACATATGGATATGCTACGAGGATGATGTGCCCTGATTCCATGGGGAGAAGACACAGATGATCCCTGTTCACCCAGACCTTGCCCTATGATCCTGATTTATAGCCTTTATAATAGAATTATAATCATAAATGTAATGTTTTCCTGAGTTCCAGCAAATTGCTGAACCTGGGGAGTGCTGTGAGAACCCCAGAGACCTGCAGCCAAGTTAGTCAGAAGTGCATGTGGCTGAGACCCCACTTGCAGCTGGCATCTGAAGTCTTGCTGGGGACCATGCCCTTTAACTTGTGAAATCTGTACTAACCGCACGTGGGATTTGCATTTGTATCTGAGGAATTGTACTGCAGTACCAGTCGGTGCCACAAACTTGGAATCAGAATAGTCATCTATCCCCTGACTTACAGAAAGACTGCCAACAGCAACACACCTACGTTTCCAGCAAGCAAGCAAGATAAATGTACCCCCCAAACATGGAATAGACTATCTTTCCTTTAATGTTATTGTGCCCACTATATCATCCTAGACGTGAGGTAGTCACCAGGAGAATGTCACATATTGGTTGGTTTACCAGGTTCTTAAATCAGTCAGCGGCAAGCAGAAGGGATTACTGTGATTGGTTTAAATTCATCAGTCTCGGGAAGCTAAATGTGGGGTGATGGAGGGAGAAGTCACATTAGCGGGTGAACTTATTACACATCAAGTGGACAATGCACTGTAGAACTGTATGCCTGAAACCTATGTAATCCTTGCTAACAGATGTCACCCCAATAAGTCTAACAATAAAAATGAATTAAAAAAAAAAAAAAAAAAAAAAAAAAAAAAAAAAAAAAAAAAAAAAAAAAAAAAAAAAAAAAAAAAAAAAAAAAAAAAAAAAAAAATTCATCAGTCTCCCTGTCTGCCCCCAAGAGCTGCAAATGAGGTCATCATCCCTTGGCCCACAAAAGCTGTTTTTTGAGGAGTGGTAAATAACGAAGCTTAGTTGAGGTTCTCCTAGGAAAGAGAAGGGGGGATGAATAATGGACGATAGGGAGACCCCCAACAGCACACTGCCGTATAAAAAAGAGAAAGGCCTTTGAATCCCGACTCCAATGTTCACCAGCTGCGGAAACAGACTCTGAAGGTCTGTGTTCTTATCTGCAAAAAGGAGATAATAATGGCTACCTGCAGGAGCATTTGTAATATGAGCATTAAAGAAAAATGCATAGCGTGTAACATAAACAGGTACATAATAAGTGCATAGTGCCTGACAGGCAGTGGTTACACAAAGATTTCCCATCCAGCCTCCTCTTCGATGCCGAGCTCCCGAGGGCCGAGTGCAGCCCTTTCATTTTTTATTACCTCAAAGAGTGCCTGGCACAGGGTGAGCATTTAATAGGTGTTTATGGCATGAATGAACAAGAGGACATTCCTCTGAGTAACTGGAACCCTTCCTTCTCCCTAATATGAAGAAGTATGCAACGATCTGTGTCGCCCGTTCTTGCTTTGACACTAGGAAAAACTTCTGCTAGCTAAATACGAGTTTCAGCTACATCAACTCTTTGACCTTCATAGTGCACACATGTGTACTCTTCTTTTACCTGTTCTTGATTTTCTATTTCTATTTTCCTGAGCCTTCATGTCTACCTTTGTTTTGTTTTCCCAGGAGTATTTTGTTGTAAGTCTGCTTGCTGTAAGCCTTTTAGTTGAAAGAGATAGGGTTAAAAAAAAAAAGTCAATAAATCAAATCCTAGCTTAAAAATAAAAGCCACTGAAGAGTATCAAGGCCTCTCTGCCATTATTAAGTGAATTCTTTCCCAGGCTGGTCTGAGTAGCACCCAGACTTTACATTAGGCTTTGCTCCAAGGGGGTGGAGGTGCCAAGGGGAGTACTGCGGCCTGAAAGACGTCCAAGGAAAAAGGCTTCATTTAGACACAAGCCCACATCGCACAGTTGGCAATGCTAAACAGAACGTTCTCCCGGCTTCCAGGGGGAAGTGAAAGACATTCCCCCATAGCTTCCCTTTCAAGTTCTCACAGCTGGAAGGGCAGGAGAGCCAAGTTCCGCCCTTTTCAGTGCAGATTGTCACTCAGATGCCAGGATCTGCTGATCTATTAGCTAAACATCTAACTGAGAAAAAGGCCCATCATG
The DNA here is from genome assembly GCA_004026885.1 of Lyroderma lyra. Classification (NCBI taxonomy): domain Eukaryota; kingdom Metazoa; phylum Chordata; class Mammalia; order Chiroptera; family Megadermatidae; genus Lyroderma; species Lyroderma lyra. Next base: position 27,306 of record PVJL010003717.1, on the reverse strand, counting down.
TATCTGTTTGCTTATCCATCATTAAATGCTCCATTTAACACAAAAGAACCTGCCTTTCCCTTTTTCTCTTCTGCCATGGCTTAAGGAGAACACCACTACTCAGAGAGAGTTTTAAAAATTACAAAGGGAAGTAAAAGAAAGAAACATGATTTTGGAGCAGACCTAGTAATTCTGCACCTGAAGCTGTTTGTCTTTCATAGAATCTGAGAACAGGAAGATAAGTTGGGGACCCTCTAATGTGTAACCCCTTATTTTACAGATTGAGAGGGAAATGCCTAGAGAGGTAATGTGACTCACCCAAGGTCACACAACTAGTTAAGGACAAGGGCAGGGCTGACCCACATCATCTGACTCTTGAAAGAGATTTAATAATTCAAATCAATGATGCCCTCAAAGAAGAATGCCCGTCGAGCAGCTCCATTGCTTCTATGTTATTTTGAACCAACAACCCAAATAATCAAATTCAAGAGCCCAGTTTATTTTTCTCATCATACAAAAAAAAAAAAAAATAGTTTACAGGCAGACATTCCCTAACTCACAAATAAGCTGTGTTCTAACAGTGTGTTTGGAATTTGCTATTTAGAACTCAGGATGTGTTTTCTTCCCCGGAAATCACGTGACCAAGTGTGGTTAGAACCCCAGGCCAGGTCACAAAGGGTGACTTAACCAATAAGTAACCCCAGTGGAGACGAAGCAACCTTTTATCATATTGTTTGCAACAAAAACACATTCCAACTTTCAAGTGGGAATCACGGAAACACAATTAGGCCCCGCGGTGCCAGCAGGAAGCTGTACCTCGCAGGTAAGAGAGAGGAAGCCCAACTGGGCAAAGGCTTCAGATGGAGATGGAGTTGGTTTCGAGTCACCTCTGCCGATTGTTAGCTGAGCTAGTTTCTTAGCCTCTTTGAGCCTCTGAAAAATGAGAATGATTATACCTCCCAGGTAAACCATAAGCACAAGAGAAGATAATGCATAAAAAGTTATTAAAGTGTCTTCATGTATAACAAGCTAGCATTTATTTACTGCAGTGCTTGGGGGAGGGGAAGGATGAGCTTTGGCAGTTTGCAAGGCTGAGATGCTCCATCTGGGGAGGTGGTCTCTGGGATGGGAGAAGGCTCCTGCCACAGCCTGTTGCACAGTCGGCAGCGAAGGGCCCTGGGTTCCTGGCTCCCATCCCTGCCCCTTAGGCAGTAGAACTGGCAGTAGCTGTGGTTCCACCCCTGGCTGAGTGGAGCAGGGCACTGGGCGGGGTCCACAGTGGCCATTCCACTGTAACCCTGCTATTGAAAGGTCTGGACTCAGCAGTGTGCAATCACAAAGTAGACTACCCACTGCAATCATCTTTCCCCATCCCCTGGGACCATCTCCTGACCCTCCCATCATGCTTCTGGGCCCCTTCAAGTTTCATTTTAGTGACTACAATGTCCAAGCAAGTATAATAATCAGCCTCTAAATTGTATTAGATTTTTAGCTTCTGCTCCCTCCTCCATAAGCTGAGGACTACTTTTGGCTTAGAAGGGAGGTGAGGGGTGGGGGTCCCTGTTGTTGGCCTCATTTCTCTCTCAGGGCAGCCCCCAGCCCCCATACTCACTAGCAGGGTTTCAGACCATCTGAGATCAGACCCACCAGGAAAGGGGATGAGGAAAGGAGGCACAACCGCATGACCTGGCACGGGGTCCTCTGGGTGCCTGATGCAAGGGAGTTAGCTGTGTCCCAGGCCTACTGCTCCAGAGTGGACCCTCAAACCCTCTCACACTTGTCTTGAGATGACAGGGAAGTGCCAGAACCTTCCCCCAGGGATATGGTGCCCGACTGTCCCAGTTTGCCCAGTGCTGCAAGATTTCTCAGGATACAAAGCTTTCAGTGCTAAAACTGGGACAGCCTCAGACAAACCAGGAAGAATTGGTCACCATACCCGGGGGTAGACATATCATACTGTTTTGGAATGGTTATTCTAAAATAACCATTCTGAATCTCTTGACTCTTCAGCCTGGTGTGATCGGGGGGCTAGAACAAGAAGGCCAGTTTTATACTCTCTTAGCAAGTCCTGCAGACAGGGTCTGCCTCGCTCTCTGATGCAGATTCCTGGTGTCTTCAATGGTTCTCCTTGAGATCTCTGCCTAAACTGAAAACTATCCTCAAATATGGCCTAGAGGGATTTCCAGTGAGTCCTGAACTGAAAGGTCTCACTGGGTGCTTAAGAACATCTCAGCAGGAATCTTCAAAACAGAAACTGCAGCTTAGTGGTAACCAGGCCTGGGTTCAAATCCTATTAGCCCGTCTTTTCATTACCTTAGGCTGTATTACCTCAGGCAGATTATTTAGCATCTCTGTTCCTCACATCTGGACATGTGAAATGGGTTGATAATGGTACCTACCTCAAAGAATTATCTGGAGGAGCATTACAATAAATTAACTCATGCAACACAGTGTCTGGGACCTGGTAATTACACAATAAATGTTAGCCACTCTTAACATGATTATAGCAAGCTGGGATTGCATAATGAGAACTTTAATATGTTTCAAATCTGTTGCAGGCATATTTTCTTAAGTTATTTTCTCAATTTTAAAGCAAATTAATGAGTCAGTGTTGCAAAGGCTCCAGGGCAAGGGCATACACTCATACACTGCTGGTGGGAATGTAAGTTTATAGTCTCTCTGGAAGGCCATTTAGCAATAAGTTACAAAAGTCCTAAAAATGCCTTTGACCCAGCAATTCCACTTCTAGGAGCTTATCTTGAAGGAAGAATTAGAAAACTGGCTGAAGATTAATGTGCAAGATTATTCATTGAAATATGCTTAAAACAGGCAAAGATTGGAAACAATCTAAAAGTCTTAAATAGGAAGTCGATTACATTTTGGTTCATACATACAATGGAATACCATGCAATTATTAAAAATGATATCATGGATATATATTTATTGACATGGGAGAATGTGCGTGGTAGGTATGGTGTATATATTTATAGAGTATTACATTTTAAAATAATGTATATTTCAGGATTTTCCAACCACAGGGATTATTAGCAATATAATTTAGCTGAAATAAAAATGCATATATAATTTTGTACCTTGCTTTTTTTGGCTTAACATTATGTAAGAACTATTTTGCAAAAAAAAAAAAACGAACTATTTTGCACCATAGAACAAAGCTTCTATAAACTTCAGTAGCAATAATACCCATCAAGTTGATGTTTTATTATATGATTTAGATAACCAATCTTTTCTCATTGAAACAGGTTATTCCAAATGGTTTTTTGTTGGGAGTATATTAACATCTTTGTGCATAATACTTCTTTATTCTTAGGAGTATTTCCTCACTATTAACTCCCCAAAGTCCCATTACTAGATCAAAGTATAGGGATGTGTGTATGTTTAAGGAAAATATAAATATTTTTAAGGCTTTTAATAATACTGCTTTCCAACAAGGTTACACCAGGTCACAGCAGGCTTGGAGTCGATGATTGTCCACTGTTCTCTGCAAAGAGGTGATTCTGCTGCTCGTATGATACCTTTCATAGGTTTATTGTCCCAGCTGAGCAGACCATCCTGAGACTATCTGATCCTCCTGATATGATAAAGCCTGGTGGTTCCAGACGAAATTGTGCACCAAATTACCGTAGATACAAAATGGAACAAAAAGAAGAAAATGTATTTTATGGTAACAAAACCCCTACACATATTCACCAATAGATCACTCTGTGTGGCAGGAGAGTAATTTGATTATGCACAACATTTCAGCAATTTTTAAGTGCATTTGAATTGCTCTTGAGCATGCCTTTATTTTTTATTAATTTTGTATATTTTTTTAGAATTATACAAAATTCAAATGTATTAAGAAAGAAGCATCTTGGTTGAAGCCTCAAACAAAAACTGGGGGGAAAAATGACTAGAAGAAGCTTCAAATGTCAAAAGCTCTCTTTTCTATCACAATAGAAGCTAAAAAATCTAATGGACAAAAGCATTAAGGAGAAGAATCACACAAAAGAATCACAACAAAGAAAATATTAATAACGAAAAATGTCAAGAGAAGAGAGAACAATTGTAAGGATCAGATCATGCCAAAAAGCAGTATTTCATTAAGGGAAAAAAATACATTTTGAGTATAAATGGATTGTTTAAACAACCCAGTTTAATGAAGAAGAGTGAATCATATGAATATGTTGAAAAGATTTTCATTCTTGACGATTTGACCGCAAAATACAAGGATAACATAGACTCATAATAGGCCTCTACCACAAGGACATTGAGCCAATAATGTGGGGGGAAAAACATAGCCAAAAATATGTAAAAAAAAGAAAAATGTATATTATAGCAATATGTCCAATAGTGATCCACCCAAATGTTACAATTTTTCTGGATTTTTGTCATGTGTGTGGTATTTGTTAGCATTTTTAAATTTGTAATTTAAATGTTCTTAGAGAAGATTCCAAATCTATTTGAACTTATGTCCATCATTATACCTGAAATGTTTTGTAACAAGACGCTTACCACAGCCAAAGTACCTTTGGGAAGGGTTATTCATGCCAGAAAACTCTCCACGGGTTGTAGAGTTGAAAGAATGAGTCGAGTCACTGAAGCTTTTATCATTTAATACTTAACATTTACTGAGAATCTACCACATATCACCAGGCAACAGGGACACAAGTGAACAATAGGACACTAGTGAAAGAGATGGATATACAAAAAAAAAAAAAAAAAAATCAGTTTGTTAACCAGCTCTGCTCAGCAGGGCACAATCATAAAGCAGCTCTCTTCTTTCAGCCCCACCACGGTCTTTTCAACCTGACCCCTGGGTTTGCCTCTTTCCCCACGCCTGCATGCCGTCTTAGGCAGATATACATTCTCATAGGTCCATTTAAGTCACAATAACAGTAGTTATTCAAGTAGTCTGGTCCAGGTAATAATCAAAATGCTCAGTTTCATTTAAAGTGCCTCCGTCCTCTAGCTCAGAAGGCTGCAAAGGTGGACGGATTGAGGTGTGGTCATCTCCTCCAGGCCCCCTCCCCCCGCCATCTCCCTACTCACCAGTCAGAGGGACACGGGTAGGGGAAGGGATGCAGATAAAGGAGCAGAAAGGACCTTATATGACTGCTTCAGGAGTGACCTGACATTGGGATTCAATAGCTAACCTCTGTTTGGGGCACTTCTGTGGATTTCTTAGAGAAGCCACAAGAATTTCTGCTTCCTAGCTTCCAACTTCGGGTTGCCAGATAAAATACAGAATGCCCAGGCAAAATTGAAGCTCAGTTAAACAATAAATAATCTTTTAGTATATCTCAAATATTGCATGTGACATATTTATATTAACTCATCCATTGCTTTTCTGAAATTCAAATTTACACGGTCATTTGTATTTTTATTTGTTAAATCTGGCAACTGCATCCCAACGACAGTTTTTATTACAGTATAAGGTTAGGGGGGTGTTATGTTGGGAAGTGGGACCGAAGTAGCCCTTCAGCCTCGAGTTTTCCAGTGGTCCGTCTCTCTATTGGGTCTCTTTGCCTGTCTCCTCCCAGTCCCAGGTCAGCCATCCTGCAGGGGCGGGGGCGGGGTGGAGGTGTCCCTTTCAAGGAGGCTCCAGGAAAGTCTCCTCACCTTGTGACCCACCTCTACCTGGTCCAAGGCAACCATGCTCCAATTTGCCTCACTGCCCTCTGAGGCGGGGCAGTATCGGCCCGGTGTAGCCCTGACCTCTCCGACCAGTCCCTGAATTTCCCCAAACACCCAAAGGTACAAGGAAAGCTCCCCTTGAAGCTCTTTTCACTGACCTTGAGCTGAGGGAGAAGCACCTGTCTCCCCTCCCACATGGAAGGCCACTGGGGGTGGTGGGCAACCCTCTCCACAGAAACCCTCCTGGCCTCTCTTTTATGGGCTGGAAGTTGGGAAGAGCTAATGCTGACAGGGAAGTTCCACATTCTCTGAGTTTGTCCTGCATGGGGTCTCTCTGCACCTTGTGTAGGTGGGGGCCTTCTTGGCACTGACTATTTTGTTTTCTGCCTTTGAGGCCTCTGCCGACATTTCTAGATAACAGGAAAAGTCCTTTTAAACATCCAGTGATACCCCACTTCTTATGAAAAAGTCCAAATGGAGCACAATGGGAACTATGGGAAGAGCTTATTTAGTTGGGTCTAAGGCAGTCCGGAAGGGCTTTATGAAGGAGGAGCCACCCAACAGGTCCTCACCCAGTGCTGCTGAAACTTTAAAGTGCCTACAGTCCCCTAGTAGCGAATCAAAAGGCAGATTTGGCTTCAGTAGGTCTGGGGTGGGGCCTGAGATTCTGCATTTCCCACAGCTCTCAGATGATGTCCTCACATGCACTTTGAGGGGATAGATGGACATGTAAGAGGAATTGCCAAGCCCAAGGGGGAAGTGGAAAAGGTAGAGCCTTGCAGGCAGGGAACAGCCAAGTGTGAATGCAGAAGAGGAGTTCTGTTCCTGTCAACACTGATTCTGTGGGTTCAGCCTGTAGGTCAAGAGACTAAAAGGGACCAAAACACACTGATGGGAGGGGGAGGGGGAGTTGGCAGTAGAAGTTCCAGAAGGGTCCTGACTATGCCCAGCAAAGCTGGAACAGGAAAAGCAGGCTGAGTGAGTCCCATTTATGTCAGATCTTATTTAAAAAAATGCTTTATGAGCTAGCCTACATAATTGCATTCACAAAGCCATGTGAACACTAATTACTCAGTAAATTCGATGGTTTGGCCATAAAGTGCCTGGGAGACAGGAATTCAAGTCTCACTTTGCACAACGCCCAGCTGGCACTGGCTTGCTGCAGTTCACACAATTCTGTGTCTCTCAACATACATAGGAGGTCTGAGTCACCTGAGAGGGGTTTACCGTCCCAGTGTAACATCTAACAGAGGGTCAGCAAACCATATACCCTAACCTTGACTGTGGGAGGCAGAATATTGGCTCCATAATGATGTCCACACCCGAATTCCCAGAACCTATGAATGTTACCTCCCATGGCAAAAAGGAACTTTGCAGGTGTGATTAAATTAAGGACTTGGAGATGGGGAGATTATCCCAAATTATCCAGGTAGGCCCAACCTAATTGCATGAATCTTTACAAAAAAGTAGAAAACCTTTCTCAGCTGTGGCCAGAGGGAGAGACGTGACGATGAAGAATGGTCAGAGAGGTGGCATATGAGACTGAGTCCTGTTACCGGTTCTGAGATGGAGGGGGCTGTGTACAAGCACCAGAGAGAGGCTTCCAGTTGCTCAGGGCAGCCCCAACTGACTGCCCGCAAGGAAATGGAGAGACTTCAGTCCTACAATCTCATGGAACTGAGTTCTACCAACTTCATAAACAAGAAAATAGATCCTCCCCTAGAGTTTCCGGAAGAAATACCACCCTGTGGCCATGTGGGGACTCACGTTAGATTTCTGACCTACAGAACTATAACAAACTGTGTTGTTCGAAGCTGCTAAATTAGTAGTCATTTGTTTCAGCAACAACAGAAAACTGACACCTGCCCAGAATGATTTCTGCTTCGCATGACAGGAAGGCCTGTGCCTAATGCTGAAACTATAATAGCTTCCCTAGGTTGTCACACCCAAATGCTGCAAGCTCCCCAGGAGCAGCTGCTGTCTTCTGAGAACAATGAGTTGCTTGTAAGCCTGAGAGAACAGGATGACAAAACCACTTTGCAAACAGTCCTGAGTCTGACGAACATGCCCTCAGATGGCAAGTTGGTCCTTGAATTCTTGCCTTCTGTACTGCCTTTATTTTCTGTGGCTCTCTGTGTGGTTCCTTTGGCTTTCTAACTTCACCCAGAAAGCGCTCCACCCCTTCTTGTAGGAGAAAAACTGTGTAGACATAGCATGTGGATCAATTCCTCCCCCTTCGTGATTTCAGGGAGGACCCCTGTCTGAATAGCTCCATGGCACCCTCATCAGACTCATGGGCAGTTAGAGCAGGAAGGGATTTGGAACTGGGTCAGTCCAACCATATCATTTGACAGGGAAGGAGAGAAGGCAGGAAGCTGAGGTTAACTGCTGAGAATCCCTCTTCAGGGGTGGGCCCAGACGACAGGATCCAAAGGGATGAATGATGTTGAAATTAAGAAGGCAGGGAGAGTTGAGAGCTAAAGGAAACTGGGCCCAGTCAGCCAAGAGGACTTCCCTTAGGGCTCACAAAGCCATCAGAGTCCCAGTACCCACCAGGGGTCCAAGAGATTGCTGCCTTCCTGCCTTTCTTCCTTCTTCCTGTCTCTTCATTTAAAATATGCTTTCTAGCCTGTTTGTGAGTTAAAATTTCATAGCATTAAACAAATGTCTACTTGCCCATTTTTGGCTGACAAGAGAAGGCTTGCTAAGCCACTGTCAACAGTGGGGTTTTATGCCCTTCATAGGAGGCCTGATTTCCCCTGTGGCAGAGAGAAAAACAGTGGCGGGCAGGCTGCTTGGCTTGGAGGCAGAGAAGCCTTGACACTGGGGTTTGAGGGGCCCAAAAGGGGCTCAGCCACATAAACCTTACTGCCCCACACTGCCTACTGCAGCCCTTTCAGGAGCCACCCGCACCCCAAAAACACTATCCTTGGTTGCTGGACTATTGAAGTACTTACTTCAACAGTAATTGATCATCTACCCTCTGCTGGGCACAGAGTCCTACGAGAGGAGCTGTTCACTTTAATCCTCATCCCTACCTTTTGACACCATGCCACTGTACCCCAATTCTACTACAACCTTTCAGTCTGATACAAGAATCATTCTCTTTTAGCCTCTGACCTACTATTTCTTCCAGTGTCTATGATACTTCTTGGCTCAGTAAATGCATGGAGAATTCCAGACGGGCCTTACAAGCGGTCCCCCACCTCCCACCTCAGCTTCAGCCTCAGGGCCAGGGCAGGAGCCTGGCCCACTAATATAGCACTTAGAGCTTTGGTCCAGTTCCTGCAGGAGACAGCAGCAGCCAGTGCTCTCCCTGGGGTACCAAGTGCAAGCACCTATTCCCTGGCACAACAGAAACCCTCACCCAGGCAGCCCTGACTGTCCATCACTCAGGGTCCCCTGACTGCGAGCCTGGGCTGCCTGTCTCCCCTGGAGGACATTTCACCCCCTGCCAAGCCAGTTTCTGCCTCTCCATGGTGATTAATGCTGAGGTTCTGTTTCACTCTGGGAAAGGCCTTTTCACTCAGCGCGTTCAGAGAAAGGACTCTGCCATCTGCAGTGCATCTGTGCGGAAATATAGGGAAGTGGCCGTGCACTTATTTATGTCACCCATTGTTAGCTAAGAATATCCAGGTGCTCTGATAATGGAGGTACCAACACAGGAAAAGTGTGGATTGTGGAAAGGATGCTGGGCTCAGGATCAGGAAAACAAGCCCCGCGGGCCCGAGGTGAGCGGCCTCAGCACGTCTCCTTCAGTTTCTTCCTCCAGGGAAAAAATGAGGCTACTAGTACTTACCCTGCTGACCTCAAAGGGGTGGCATGGGAATCCATTAAAAGGGTGTACATGTGCCCCATGTTCTCTCAGGCTCTAGCAGACAGAATGACAGATGAATTACAGATGTCACAGCTCATGTGTCCCACCTGCTGACACAGCCCCCAGCTCTCTCTACATTAGTTTCACCAGAGATATTTTTGGGAACTCCTGGGGGTCTCAGGAGAACCCCCACATATGCTTCTCAAGTGCCTGAGAGGCCCTGCCTACAACTACCCATAACCACAGGGGAGCTGCATTCCAGGGCTGTCAAACCTGCAAAACCCAATCAAAATGTCTCCTTTCAGACACCCACCCTGCACTCCCAGCAGAATGACACCTGGAGGCTGGGAGTGCTACTAACATACCAGACAGACCCAGAAATCAAGGAATGCCTGAGCTTCAGGTTAGGCTCAGGGGAACATTGCTACACAGAGCGGGTGTTGGGGGTGGGGATGTAGCGCCAGGCCCCGAGCTCAAGTCTTACACATATTCCTGCTGAATCCACATGGCTGCCCCAGAGATGGATATTGTCCCCTTCCTCAATTTGCCAAAATCACTTGGCTGTGGTGAACCTTTGTCATTGTGGTTGCTTAGTATGTGGAGATCCTTATTCTGTGCTTCCTTCTCAAAATTTTATAGTTTTCAATCTTATATTTAGGTCCAATTCAACTAATTTTTGTGTATGATACAAGGTTAGAATCCAGGTTCTTTGCCTTTGCACATGGGTGTTCGACTGTGGATACACTCCTTGTTTGGGAAGATTATCAAGATACGTGAGAGAAGGGTTCCACCACCCCCTAAGGCAGTATTTCTCAACCTTCCTAATGCCATGACCCTTTAATACAGATCCTCACTCATGTCGTGGTGACCCCCATAAAATTATTTTTGTTGCTACTTCATAACTGTAATGTTGCTACTGTTACGAATCGTCATGTAAATATCTGATATGTGTTTTCCGATGGTCTTAGGCGACCCCTGTGAAAGGGTCATTCAACCCCCAAAGGGGTCGCAACCCACAGGTTGAGAACCACTGCCCTAAGGAAACCCAGCTGAAGGAGAAGATATTCTCGCTTCCCAGTCTCTGGTTGCTCAAAACATTGACCCTTGAGGGAGGCAAGCAAAGGCACAAGGTCAGTTAGGGATGACATGAAGTGCAGTGACAAGTTGGCACTCCTAAGGCAGCCTCTTGACCGTGTCTCTTTAGGGTCCTGCCTCAGCTGGGACCTCCTGCTACCCAGTGATTCTGTGACTTAAACACTGCTCTTCACAAAAATTCCTCTTTTGCTTATATTAACCAAAAATCATTTCTATTTGCAAACAAATCCCTGGCTGCTATCAGTCAGGATTCAAATCCAGGTATCCCTTCCCAAAAAACTGGTTTGCTTTCTAAAATACCATTTCTGATGCACTGTTAAAACTTACATATACATATATACACGAGCAGAGACCCCCCCCCCAAAAAAAAAACCAAAATTACCTTTCTTTGATGTGAGGAAGATTGTGCACTCGGAATTTGTTCCTCTGGGTCAGTACACCGAAGTTTTTATCTGGAAGTTCTGAGAAAGTTGTGTCATGATTTGCAGAAGAAACATTCCAAGTTGTGGCAAACAGATGACTGGTTCTTCCACCATGACAACTCACCTGCCCACACTGCACTGAGTGTTCAGCAGTTTTTGACCAAAATAGCATGACCCCCATGCCATATGCCCCGAACAACTTTTTTTTGTTTCCCTGGAAGAAAAACGTCCCTGAAAGGGAAACGTTTTGCTGATGTGGAAGAGGTGAAACAAAAAATGGCAGAAGCACTAAAAGACATCAAAATCGACAAGTTCAAAAACTTTTTTGAGCCGTGGGGAAAGCATCTCGTGGGGAAAGTAGGTGTATTGCATCCAATGGAGAGTACTTGAAGGTGATTGAAGTTCAAACATTTAAGAATAAATACACTTTTTTTATAAATAAATTCTGGGGATTTTGGGGGTCCCCCCATCTATAAGACTTAATTGTTATTATAATGCATTAAATTGGACAGTATCCTATTGAAATAAATGGCAGGGTGGTAGTAATTCTGGAAAAAACAAGCTCAAACCATCAAGGTCAAATGCAATGCTCTAAATCTCCACACTTAAGAAAGGTCTGAAAGGAAAAGGGCTATTCAAGTCAGGATACAACAGTGTAAATAGGAAGCACTAGCTGGGTGATGGGATACTACCTGCTTTCCAAATAATTAGATTTGGTTGTGATTTTTTAAATATTTCTATATGGTTTATATATGGCCATAGTTATGGACTCTAGAATTTTAAAGCCAGAAAGGACCTTATAAATTATCTAACATACTAGTCTCATTTAATAGATAAGAAAACTGGTACCAGTTAGGTGAAAAGATGTATCTAACATCCCACACCAAGGCGGTGACAGAGCCAGGACTAGAGCAAGATTTTCTCTCCACAATGACATGTTGCTGCATGGGAAGGGATGATGAAAATAGTCCAAAAATTCAGAGGGAACGCCTCTTACAAAGTGGGAAACTAGATTATTAGTTTAATTATCTAAGAAATCAAATTACACGTGTACTTAGTCTTTTTGCTTTTGTGAAGTCCTAGGTTCATCCTCAAAATGGTCCCCCCCTTACATGTCTCTACCTTTCCCTCTGTTAGCACTGAGGAACAATCCAGGTGAACCTCACCTCTCACAGTCCCTAGAGTGTCCTGAGGCCCATACGCAAATTAATGAAACACTTCAAAGAGCCAGGGTGGTCTGAAGCTCTTATCCAAAGTGTATGTTTTCCTGCAATTCACACAGGCTTTCTACGTGGGAGAAGCACTGTGCCCTGGTGTTGGTGTTATGGTGCTACTGTGTTACCTTATGGACAACCATTCAGTTTGGCTCCTAGGCAAAGAGGACGCTTAAGAAAGGTCTGAAAGGAAAAGGGCTATTCAAGTCAGAATACAACAGTGTAAAGAAATGCAACAAAAGACCTAAGGTTCTAGACATTACTGGCCCAGCTTCCCTCCCCTCTCCAGCAGGCCTTCTCCAACCCCATCCACAGGCTGCAATGCAAGGCAAGCCTTAGGAAGTGCAAGGGTGCTCAATTTGTAGTGATGTGGAAAGTTCTCCCAGATTTATTAGAAATGAAGAAAGCAAGTGATAACTTGGTGACATCTGCATAAGAAACAAACATATATAATTTGGCAAAATGCACATAGGCAACTCGTGAAAAGAGACACATAAAACTGTTAACACTGCTGGCTTCTGAGGAGTGGGACTGGGATAGCAAGGAGGAAGGAGCGGGGATTTTACTTTTCACTTAAAACGGTTCTGTGATGTTTCCATTAGCAACAAAAGCTGTGAGCACTTGTTACCTTTATAATAACAAATAGAAACTTATTTTTTGGAAATCCAGTTTCCAGGGCATTACCCCCTGATCTGGGGTGCGTGGAGCTTAGAGAAATCTATTTACATAAGTTCTTATGATAATTCTAATATGCAGCCAGAGTTGAGAACCAATGAGTTAAGGCATTAAGGGTTCCTATTAATGTATGAATTAGTGTATCAGATTAGCTTCTGAGGAAAAAGGATGCTGACAAAATTCAACAGAAGACCTTAATGGTATGTTTCATGGGGCAGAAGTGAGTTACTCAAGTAGGGCACCAGAGGTCAAAGGGTTGGTGCCTGCATTAGTCAGCTTGGACGGCTATAACAAAATACCACAGGACTGCGTGGCTTAAACAACAGAGGTTTATTTTCTCACAGCTCTGGAGGCTGGAAGTTGAAGATTGAGGTCCAGCAGGGTTCAGTTTCTGGTGAGAGTTCTCTTCTTGGCTTGCAGACGGCCACTGTGTCCTTGCATGGCCTTTCCTCTGAGTGTGCATTGATAGAGTGAACATCTTATAAGGACACTAATCCTATAGGATCAGGGCCCCAATCTTATAACCTCATTTTGCCTTAATTAAACTCCTTAGAGGTTCCATCTCAAACATGGGGGATTAGGGATTCAACACACGCATGGGGGAGGGGATCAAACATTTAGTCCATAGCAATGCCTACCAAGTGGAAAAGAAAGAAGGGAAAGTCAGGCCAGCCCACAGGGTCAGCCTCAGTGGCCTCAGAGCTGGCCTTGTTGGCATCGGTCTTCCGTTCTCCCCACCACCAAGCAAGGACTTGTAACTTAGGAACCCACAGGCAATTAGGATATTTGTTTAATTTGGAAGCTCCCAAATTACGTTTAAAAATAGCTGGATTTCTTACGAAAGGCAGGTTGAAGACAAACATCTGGGATGAACTAAACCCACAGACCATTCACATGGGCCAAAAGAGAAAGGAAAAAACCCACTCAAAATTATGCTGTTCTTAACAGTGCCAGGAAAAATATGAATGAGGGGAGAGGGGAGAGAAACAAACCTCAAAATGATTGTAGGAGAAGGTGGAGGAACCAGAGTGTGGGTGGGTCTGGGAGCACTTTGCTCTTATATTATGGAAAGAAAGAAGTTTCACTTCAGTAATTTTGAGTCTTTCTCAAAAAAGTAATTTTTATGTGTGATTCTAAATTATAGACTTGAGTGAACTCTGAGGAACTTCACACAAGATTGGTATCTAAATTCCCCTCCTCCCCATAGGCCTGGCTAAACAGTCTGTGTCCCACCCCCACTGGTATTGGTTGTCCTCTAAGACAGTGGTCCTCAACATTTTTGGCATCAAAGATAGGTTTTGTTAAAGACAAATTTTCCATGGGCTGGGATAGGGGTGTGGTTTTGGGATGATTCAAGTGCATTACATTTATAATGCACTTTATTTCTATTATGATGACATTGTAACATATAATGAAATAATTATACACCTCACCATAATGTAGAATCAGTGGGAGCCCTGAGCTTGGGTTTTGATATGAGTCTGCAAGCAATTGATCTATTATGGTCTCTGTGCAGTCATACCTCTCTACTAATGTTAATCTGTATTTGCAGTCACACCCCAGTGCTAACATCACCGCCTCAGCTCCACCTCAGATCATCAAGCATTAGATTCTCATAAGGAGCACGCAAACTAGATCACTCCTATGTGCAGTTTACAATAGGGTTCCTGCTCCTTGAGAATCTAATGCCAACGCCCATCTGACAGGGGGTGGAGCTCAAGAAGTAATGCAAGCGATGAGGAGAGGCTGTAAATACAGATGAAGCTTCACTCACTGTGTAGCCCGGTTCCTGTCAGGCCATGGACGGGTACCAGTACCGATCTGTAGCCCAGGGGTTGGGGACTCCTGCTGTAAGAGTAAGTGTGTTTCTGGTAGACATTCTCAACAGCAACGTTGTTGTGTGATGTTCAGATATAATAAATATACATTTGGTCTCTGCCCCTGGTTCCTGGCACAAGAGCTTCTAAAATCCTTGGAATCCCCTGAATGATGAGAGTGACTTTAATATACTACTGAGATGACTTTTATTTTAGAGGTGAAACCAAGAGTTAGTTTATTGAAGAGAAAGTACACTCCAAAGAAGTAGGAGCGGGCTCCAGCAGGAAAATGGCACAAGAGCCTATTGATTTGACTTTTGATAGATAGCTTGGGGGATGACAGCATGAAAGACTAACTATGTGATTAGAGGGTTGGAAATTTTAGCCCCACCCTGGACCTCTGGGGAGGGGAAGAGAGATGGTGATTAAGTTGATTGCCAGTGGTAAACGATTTAATCAGTCATGCCTACATAACGAAACCTTCATGAGAATCTCTACACCACAAGGTTTGGAGAGCTCATGGGGTGGTGAACATGTCAAGGTGCTGGGAAGGTGGGAGGGCCCAGAGAGGGCACGGAAGCTCCCTGCCCACATCGTACCTTATCCTATGCATCCTCTCCAGTTGGCTGTTCCTGAGTTGTAACCTTTATAATAAACTAGTAATAGTAAGTAAATTGTTCTCCTGAGTTCTGTGAGCCATCTTAGCAAATTATCGAACCCAAAGATGGGATCACAGGAACCCTTACTTATAGCCAGTCAGTCAGAAGTAAAAAGGCTGGTGACTTGTGACTGTTGTCTGAAGAGGGGAATACTCTTGTGGGACTGAGCCCTTCACCTGTGGGGTCTGACACTAACTTCAGGTAGTCACTATTAGATTGTCTAACAAGCTAATTAAAAGGGAAACAGCATTGTGTTGTCTTAGAATAATCACAACTTATAAACTAGGCAAATTGTTATACCATAAAATTGGGTTCTATCAGCAAAAAGAGGGGAATAAAAACTGTTCAGTAAGGCAATCAATGGAGCTCTCACAACCCTTTAGAACACTCGAAAATTATGAGGGAGCGAAAATTATGAGGGAGCTTGTGAAGCATGGGCTATTAACTTACTAAATGGTTACCTTGGATTAGGGTTTATTACTTACAATATTTAAAGAGATTATTAATTGACTGTCATGGAGACTTGAATCCCATGAGACAGTAGTGTTAGTACTAGCTGCTAACCAAAGCTTACCATTGATCTTCCCATCTCTATTTCTCTCACTTTCCTTAACCAAGCTCCTTGTCTTCATTCTGTCTCTCCTTTCCACTCCTCTTCAACTTACTGTCATCTGCCTTCTACTCCCACCTCTTCCTTGAACCCATCTGACAAAGGTCATAAATGAATAACAAACTTCCAAACTCCGGCACACTTATCCACTCACAGCTCACTCAGCTCTGTGGCACATGGCATGGTCAACCCCTCTGAGAGTCCTGGGGCTTGTGACCTCACCCCAACTGATCTATAGGGGCCTTTTCCCAAATGTTGGGGCTCACTCCCCAGGATGCTTTTCTTTACTTCTCTTTTCCCTCCAGATACCATCCTTATAACCTGCACTACCATCTCAAATCCCTAACCCCAGTGCATGCTGGAGATGTGAACTGCAGACCTGAGGGTTTAATTGACTTTTGGATGATTCTAGCTAGAATCTCACAGGTTTAGTTAAATTTCTTCTAAACTGAACTCATCATCATCATCTCTTTCAAATCTACTCTCTTTTATCTTATGCTCCTGATCTTGGTGACTGGCACTACTACCCATTTAGCCACTTGGCCAAACCAGAAACTTGGGTCCCACCTGGATCATATAATAAATGATTGAGTCATCTTGTTTCTACTTACTTAATATCTCAAGTATCTGTTCTCTTTTATTTCACAATTTCCACCCTGCTCTAATACTTATCATAATAACCCTTTGGTTATTATGAGGGTATGAAACTGGTCTCCCCACCTTTATGCCATCCCTACTACCAGCCTATGCTCCACTATCATCATAGTGGTCTTTATAAAATATGCAGAAAATCACATCTCCTTCTATGGCTTTTCTCTGCTGCCAGCACAGAGTGCATGGCATACAATGAAGGGCCACCAGTTTATTCTTATTCCTGTCCTTTCCTCTTCTTGGCTTAGGCTCTCTCTCCATGCTGGCTGCTGACTTCACATTGTTTTACCTTTAATAGCTTGAGTTGCTTGCATTTATGTATAGCACTTTTTTTATTTACAGCTCCATTTTGGGAGTCAAATATAAATGTGACAAGGCTTGCTGAAACCTCTAAATTCAAGTTTTCTTATCTGCAAAATGGAGACACTAATGCTTGCTCAGAGTGGAGTTAGGAGGTGAAAATTCAACAATGTGTATACTAGACATGGCACATGGTAAGTGTCTGAGCAATGATAACAGCTGCTATTTAGGGAGCAGTAATACTCGGGGCCAGGACAGCTCTAGGTGCTTTATATTTGCTAGTGTCCTGATCTTAATAACAATCCTTTGAGGTAATCTCATTTTATGGATGGAGAAACCAGCACAGAGAGTTTGAGTAGTGTGTTAGTACTAGGCTGACCAGATGTACCTTTTTAAATGGGACAGAAAACAACAGTACATTTCAAGTGGTAAGTGTGGTCAGCCTAATCTCACTGGGCTAAATCCAAGGTGTCAGTAGGCTGACCATATGTATGGTTTGAAACAAGACAGTACCATAGTTTTGTGTCCCATTTAAAACAATATGTCTGGTCAGCCTAATTAGTAGACAAAGGATCACTGACCGGGTGGCTTAAACAATAGAAATTTACTTTCTCACGGTTCTGAAGGCTAGAAGTCCAAAATCAAAGTGTTAGCAGTTTGTTTTCTCCTGAGGTTTCTCTCCTTGGCTTGCAGACAGCCACCTTCTTAGTGTGTGTTCACATGGTCCTCTCTCTGTGCATGTCTATGTCTAAATTTCTTCTTTTTATGAGGACACCATTCATATTTGATTGGGCCCATTCTAATTATCTCATTTTAACTTAACTTTAACTTCCTAAAGACCTCCTCTTCATATGCAGTCACATTCTGAGGTACTCCAGATTAGGACTTCAACATAGGGATTTAGCAGGGGACATCATTCATTCCATAACTAGTAGCTTGCCCAATATCACACAGATAGTGAGTGCCAGAGAGGGGATTTTAATACTGGCAGGGCAGCTCCAAACACTGTACTCTTAACCACTCTGCAACCCTACCTCTTCTTCATAACTGGAAACCATTTAAATTAATCCATTTGCTTTAGCTTAAACACACTAGAGTTTCTAATAAATGTGTTACCAATTATATTGGGGAACACAAAAATCTAAGGGCTAATTTCTAGAATGTTAGTATAAAGCCAATAGGATATCCTCAACCACACACCAAAAAACAAATTCTCAATAATCTGAAAGCTCTTTTTCTCCACTGAATTGATCTAGTATAAATTGATTTGATGTCATTGACCAAAGTTAAACTTATCATTCTGTAAATGAAGGAGTTTAAAAATTGCTTCAAAGACACGTTTATATTTGTGCTCTTGTCTTTTCATATTGCCTTCATTTTGTAAGAGCTTTAAAAAAGAGGCAATGTGGCTGCCCATTTCGGTAAACTTTAGTTTTAGCTGGAGCAAAGTGCTCCACACTTACAGTATTTACCTAGTTTCTCTTGGGTTGGGTTTTAGCCAAACTTTCAACAGTCAGAAGTGCTCCAGGACAACTTTAAAGGTGTTATCATGGGAACTGGACTGTGTGCCTTATGTCAGTACAAACAGATCTCCCAGTACTTGCGTTCAACTCCATGAACACTTGGAAATTTTACCCCTTACAAAGAGAGGGAGAATACGTGGATAGGCTTTTAGATTAACCCCTTCTCCACTGGTCTACAAAGTCCTTTGGGGCAGACACTGTGTTGTATTCATCTTCGCAAACCCAGATCCTGGCATGGTGCCCAGCACAGAGAAGGCACTCAACTAAGCCAAATGCTCAATCCTGCTGGTAGGGTTAGAGGTCCTATTTTACCTCCTACTTCAAAGAGTGGTTCAGAACAGGGGTTTAGTGGCAGAGCACCTACAAGGGACAGATGACAGCATCTTCCCATACAGGAACCTAGGTGGTAGAAATGAAATGGGATGGGGGTTGACAGTATTGGGGGAATAGTCAAGTTGTTGGAAAAACATGTAGCTTCTTGAAATGACTAAGTTGGAGGACTGCAGTAATTTAAATGTGCAGATTCTGATATACTTGTAAAAAAAGAAAAAGACATGGTTTACAGCTATCACACCATAATGATACATGTTCCCGCTTCCCTATATACCACATGAAGACACAGTTCCAATTCTCTTCTCTTTTAGTTGCTGTTTTTCCTACTCTTTTCGCACTAAGACTAATCTGTGATTTTGTAAAATCCTTCCTCCTCTTTCCTGTTGAAGGAGAATATATAGTTGGTGCATTGTTGATAGCCAAGCATGCTCAGTACAGAGTTGTAGGTTCCGGGAAGTTGTCTCCAGGTCTGTTGTGTTTCTTGGGGTGGGGTGGGGGGGGACAGGGGGAGGGGTCAGGGACTAGGGGTAATATGTATGATTATTCTTTGGTAGGGGAGAGAAGGAAACGTAGATTGTTGATGCTTTCAAAATGTTTGAAACCACTGATGTAGATGTTATACTAGGTTTCTTCTAGACCAGCCATGTCCAACCTTTTGGCTTCCCTGGGCCACAGTGGAAGAAGAATTGTCACGGCCACACATAAAATACACTAACACTAAGCATAGCTTAGTTGAGGGAGTTCCCTGATGGTGTAGCAGCTTAAGGCTTCGGCGCTGGCGCTGTCAGCGCTGCGGCCTGGGTTTGATTCCCAGTCAGGGAGCTACCCACATACCAAAGGGCAAAATAAATAAATAAATAAATAAATAAATAAATAAATAAATAAAATAAAAAACAAGGGTGCAAAACATCCTCATAATGTTTTAAGAATTTGTGTTGGGCCACATTCAAAGCCGTCCTGGGTTGTATATACCTATTTAGACTTAACTCTCGGAATCTGCAAGAGGGAGATAGAGTAGAAATGGCACAGGCATGTGATAGTGCCTAGTAGGATATATGGCACACAGTAGACCCTCATAGGCTGAATATGAACCTCAAAAGGGAAAATGAAAGGAAGGCATTTGACAGAAAAACCAAATTACACTGGTATAGACAAGGAGGGGTTCATTTTCCTCTCCTATGAAAGACTGAAGGGTATATATGCTTACGTACTTAAGCATATAAAACATTCATAGATGGAAAGATTCTGATATGTATGATAATTCCAAATGTGTAAGCCCCAAGCAGAAACAAAGCACAACCTTGGAAAAATGCTCAATTTACGACCAAGATTAAATCAGGAATATCTTAAAACACTAAAAAACAAACAAACAAAACAGGGCAAAAACCCAATTGTAGAAGCAAATAAAACTGGCAGTTGAAGGGAGAGTGCTTAGAGGGGTAGCTTCTCCCCACCCCAGTCACTTGTGACTGCAGGGCTTTCAGATAACCTACTTTCCCACCCCACAGGACTGAATTACTTTTCATCTACATAAGGGAGCATTACCATTTGTTGATAACACTACTTGAAGTGCTTTGTATGTATTATTTCTTTTAATGTTTATCACAACTTTTAAGTGTCACTAATTCTTTTAGAGGTTTGGGTAATTTGCCTAAGAACATACTACAACAAATAAGTTTGCCAGTCTCCAAGCCCAGCTTCCTTCCACAGTACCAGTGTTTCCCAGATAGCACCAGGGCCTGGCAGTGTTAGGAAAGCTATGCTTATTAGCTGTGCAGTTGAGAAGAGTAGAGAGCAGTGCCTGGCACATGGCAAGTACTCAATCACCATTGCTGCTGTTATGCAGATGCTGTCCACATAGTTTACGTGGTGGGGACAGTGCTCAAAGAGGAAGCTCAGCCGAAGTTAAGATGGGGCAATGGCACAACGGCTCATGTACTGTCCTAACAGCTGCCTGGTCAAAGACCTGATCCAAGAAGCGGGAATGAAAACCAGAATAAAAACCTGCTTCACCCAGAACAACTGGTCCAGAGCTCTGAGCTGCTGGGGCTACGTGAAGACTCGATGAAGACCAGAAGGGTTGGGAGAAGACAGCAAGGAGTCGTGTGGAGAGAATGTTATCTGACAGTTTAAGCAGCTGTCTTTGAATGCCAGGCAGCTTCCTTGATTGCAGGCACCTTCCCAAGGCTGGCAGAAGTTCCTCAAGGCATCTCTGCTAGAAAGAGATTTGGTAAAATGCATGCCAAACTGATGACAGTCGCAGACCCTTAAGAGATAGAGAAGGCCATCAACAAGTTGCTGCCAATCTAGAGGGGGCCAGTGACAAGTTAGCTGACAAATTCAACACAGTGTAATAACTGCTACAAAAGGGGTAGATAGATACATGGGGCCCAGAGAGCCCAGAGGGGAACCATCTCAATCTCTCTTGGATTCTTTGTTTATTTTGCTGCTTCTCTAAGTCTTTTAGAAAGAAGCCCCTGTGCTGGGCTGAGAAGGGGACTAAAGCTAAGCCATAGGTCTCAGCTGCTCCTCTTTGTGAGCCCCTAAAGTGTCTTACAGACCATGTGTTTGTTAGGGGTCTATTGTTAATGACGGTGGTAAGCTATCTAAGCTGAGTTTTTGTTCACATTTGGAGGTTTATAAGTTATAGGGAAATGAAAACCTCAGAATAAAATATTAGGTTTTTGGTCAATGTTTGATTTTCAGGAAGCTAATTGGTTCCTCTTGAGCTTCTGGGTGTGTTTTTCTCTGATTTACCAGCTATTATAGTGACCAACATGTCAGACACAGCTGCCTGTTAACTGGGACAAGAAGGACTGACACATCAGCATGACAAGGGATCTGCAGCAAACCTAGGCTTTCCCCAGGACTACTCAGGCCAGAAAAGAAGGGAGGAGAGTGTGATAGGGACCAGAGCTTGGGAACATTTGGAATTAGGCAGGCCTGGAAATGGAAGATTTTTAGATGCTCTTGTGGAAGCTGAGCTGACCAAGTACACAGAATCTGTTGGGGACCCTAAAGGAGAGCAGGGAGTAGGAGAGGGGTGTAGGGCCAGAGGGGTGGGCAGAGGAGATTCATTGGCACTTAGTAGGTACACAGTAGGCATGTCTTGAAGAAAAGAAGAGTGAAAGAAGAAAGGATGGAAGGAAGGAAGGGAGGGAGGGAGGGAGGAAGGGAGAGAGAAAGGAAGTGAAGAAGGAAAGAGAGGGAGAGGGGGAGGTAGGGAGGAAAGGAAGAGGTTGCTAAGACCGAGTAACAGGCAGCCAAAAAGGAGCTGAGAGCTATAGGTTGCTTCAATAGAATAAAGAAGGCAAGAACGTACATTCAGGGGCACTAGGGTAATGCTCTAGCTGGCCAAAAAACACACAAACACACACACATATACATATATGTAGTAGCCAGCCTCCAAGATGGTCTCCAAGCCTTGCCTCTTGGTGTTTATATCTTGTGTAGTTTATATCCTCTTATACTGAATACGATTGAGCTGTGTAACCAATAGAATATTTCAGAGATGACGGAGAGTGATTTCCTAGGCTAGGCCGTAAATATCATGATGGCTTTGCATTGCTCTCTCTGAGATCACTCATTCTGGGGGAATGCCATTCCTCATCTTGTGATGAGAGTCAAGCAGCACTCTGGAGAATTTCACACAATGAGGAACTGAGGCCTCCTGCCAACAGCCCACACCAACCAGACAGCCATGTTAATGAGCCATCTCGGAAATGGGTCCTGCACCCTAACTCAGGCTGTTAGATGACAACAGCCCACTCCCAGCTTCTGTGGGTCAATAAATGTTTGTTGTTGTTTTATGTCAAGCAGCAATATATAACCAATATAAAATATATAAACACAGTTTTCTAAGTACGTACAAAACCTCACACACATATAGTTTTCCATAAGTATCAAAATATCATCTATTTATTTGTAAAATATTAGAAATACAGAGAAGTAGATTAGAATCACCACAATTACACTCCTCTAGAGATGATAATACTTTTTTTCTAAGGACTGTTTTAAGCACAATATGTGTGTTAACTAGTTTAGTGCTCCCACAAACCTTATGAGGTAAATGATGTTATAATTCCCATTTTAATGAATAAGGAAACTGAAACACAGAGAGTTGAAGTAACTTGCCTAAGCAGTAAGTAAAGGAGACAGAATTTGATCCCAGGCAATCTGAATCTACAACCTGAGAATTGATTTAATCATTACTTTATAGGATTATACAATCTGGCTGACATTTTATTATATTTCCCTCTATTCTTCTTTCTATGTTAATTTTTTTTTGTAGAGCAGTTTTGGGTTTACAGAAAAATTGAGTAGAAAGTACAGAGTGTTCCCTCATACTCTGTCTCCCTAACACACTGCCCTCCCGGTTTTCCCTACTATTAATATTAGTGCGGTACATTGGTTACAATGATGAGCTGATATTGATATTAATGAAAGTTCATGCTTAAATTAGGATTCACTCTTTGTGTAGTATATTCTATTGGTCTTGACAAAACTATAATGTCATGTATTTACCATTACAGTATCATACAAAATAGCTTCACTGCCCTACAAATCCCCTGAGCTCCATCTATTCATCTCTTCCTATGCATGTCATTTTTAGGCAGGGTTCAAACTACATATATTAATTTTGCATCCTGTTTTTTTCAATTAATATTACATAACAAGCATGTCTTATGTCAGTAAAACTTAATTATGAACACAATTTGAATGCTTGAATAATAGTCTCTATATTAATAATATCATAACTATATTAACTTATCCTCATTGTTGGGCATCAAGGTTTTTCTGCCAAGAATTTTTTTTTAAGTCTAGGAGTGAGGGATCTTTGACAACTCAAACCAGCATCCTTAATGTAAGTGTGCATTTGTCCGAAGATGTGCGTCAACTTCAGCAAGCAGGTACAACTGTATGACTTTTAATATTCATCATTTGGCTCTGTTAAAAATTTGGAAACTCTTGATTCTGTAGGTTATTTCTAACTGTGAGTGTACTTGTTCTACCCCTCCCCCACCTATGTTCTCTGCCCTCCCCCAGTTTGACTTTTAGGATGTGTTCCTCATTTCTCAAAAAACTAATCATTATAAATAAAAAACGACTGTAAATTTTTCTTCGCACTCTACTTCCCACATCACACACAGGCTGATACCACGGATGCCTTTCCAGAGGCCCAATAAAAAAAAGTGATATTCTGAGATTGATTTGTTAAATATTCAGGGTTGGTTTTTATTGCCCATTTCCAAATTGCTCCTCTTAATTTTAAATTTAATTTTAACAGTCTATAAATCCCTATTGGGTTAAATCTTTATGGCTCCTCGGAACGTCCAAGTTCCTCTAATTGAAAATTCCCTTCCCATACGATTTCCTACACGCTATAGTGTCTTTTTGCACACCAAGGGACACCTGAGTCTTTAAGAAAGATACATAGGCCTGTTTGGATTGGTGTTTTTAGTCAGACTGCCATTAAAAGGAAGAAATAATACACAAAAAATTTAAGGGCTCTCTCTCTCGCTCTCCCCACTCCTGCCTCCCACTCTCTCTCTCTCTCTGCTGATGCCCAGATAGAAAGGAAGTGTTTTAGACTGGGTGAATTTGACAATCCTCAGAGCAACTATTGGTATTAGAAGATCTAAAGAAGTTAGGAACTAGAAATAAAAAACCTGGATTGGCAATTATGAGACTTTATAATTGACTGATTTTGGCCAGAGAAACATTATTTGGCTCACTCATGGCAGGTAGTTTTTTCCATTGCTGAGAAAATACAATTTTAAGAGAATGAAGCATGACATTCAGTTTTCGTTTAATATATTACTGGATATTGAGGTAGAAGGAAAAAAATGTGTAACTTACTGATTGCCTACAAAAACAGTATAGATAATTTTTCCAAAGAAAATTGCTAGGTCACTACTAGCATGCTGCTCTACTTATCAGACATTCAGTAAAAGAACACTGTAGAATCCACAGGCTAGCTGCCCTTACTAGAAACTAACACAAAGTTTATTAAGTGACTAGAGCTTTTAAAATAACCAATTTTTATCATATATTAGAACTTTTGCTTTGCCGCCAGGAAAATTAGTTATAAAATTAGAATCATTATTTAAACTGGTTAAGTATGTAACAGTCATAACTCAAGTTTCTAGTACTTCATATCTAGACTGTTAAAACAGACTTAAATTAGCTTCCCTTGCACCTCCATCATAGGGCAGAATCGCCTCAGCAACAAGATTCCCCATGGCACAAGATTTAGGCCTGGCACATATCAGAATTGTCCCATTGGCTGATTATCACACTGATATGTGGGTGACATATCAGAATTGGGAGGGGGAAAGGGAGGCTGAGATGATGATATAGCATCTCAGGTGATTCCAAGATGCCCCTCAAGGAGAAAAACTTGTATTGTCACTGTTGTAAATGGTCTTTCAGATTCAGTCTCTGCCCAAATCTAATCTCTCCTTCCTCAATACCATAAAATTAATTTTTTCTAAATCACAGATTTCATCATCATACTCCTCTTCTTATGCACTTTCATCATCTATTTACTAGTTAATATTCATACTCTCCAGTTTGACTTCCTAGAAATAACATCCCCTACCACCACCATGTCTTCATAAGATTAGAAGTTAACTATATCTCTTACTGCCCCTTGGAATAAAGAATGAGAATAGAAACAGAAAATCAGTTTATGTCACCAAACTTTTCTTTTAAGTCTCTACTATGTATGGCTTTCGGGGGCCCAGGAATAAGTGAAAACCAGGATCACTATTCTAAGAAGCTTAGAAGTCATTGGGCAGAAGAGAGAAACTGGCCCATTGTAGCATCATAGGGATATACAAGTGCTGTCCAGAAAGTACCCAGCCATGTAATATGAAAAATAGAGGCATTTATGGCTGGATGTTTTCCAGACTGCCCTCACATGTTTTGCTGGGGGGACAGAGAATTAAGCCCTAGGTGAGGGGAATATCAAGGAAGGCTTCTTGGAGGAGCCACCCTGAAAGCTGAAATCGAAAATGAAAGGAGTCTGGCAAAGAAAGAAAAGGCAGGGTTTTATAGACAGAAGGAAAAGGTGCATATAAAAAGCTGAGGAGGAGTAACCAGCGTTTGGCTGATGAGTCATCTGTGGATGAAACCGGTGCTGGGGACAGCTGACAAATATATCGCTGATGTAAAAGCCTGGGAATCACTCAGGTCCAATCAAGGTGACTTGGGATATCCTCAGAAGTGGCTTAAAACCAGAGAAAATGGCAACTTAATCTGATAAATTGAACCTGTCTTGTTTGAGGTGCTAGAACGTGCATCCTAGAAGTGTGACAGGTTGCAGAGTCTGTCAGTTATTTAGCACTGTCCAAAAAGAGGCATGCATTGAGTGGCATGAGCAACTGTCATCATTAGAGAGGGGTGCTCTATTGTAAGGCAGGGAGAGATCTTCATTCTGTTTCCCAAATAAACTTCTCATGTTTGAGGAGAGGCATACTTCTCCTACTAAAGAGAGTATCCTTAATGCAAACACCAGTGTCTGGGCCCTGGAAAGGCACATTTGCTTTAAAAAGAGATCTTCGCTGTATAAAAAATTTTAGCATATGGATAGTGTCACGTGTCTGATCACTGGGTGATAAGATCAAAGTGTGGATATCCCATGGGGCTTTGCTGCCTGCAAGACTCTGCCTGAAAGGGTCAGTGGGCCTTCTCCTCAGAACAACTAACAACCTGAGTCCTGCTACAGCTGTTACCTGTCTGTTTTGCATCTCCTCTCCTTCTCCTTGCCACCTCCATCTAAATTTCTAGAATATAACCCAGAGTAACATGACTCAAAGTGCCTCCCTGCAGATGGTTTGTCACCAATCCATGAGAAGATAGATACAGAAATTCAGATTAAGAAGTTAGAACCTTTTAGAGAAATTTAAGAGAGTAATTAATTTCTGTTGAATCTAATTTTAAAAGTAGGGTTTGTATCTTATTATATGTTTTTGTCTTATTTAATTTTGTAGTAATTTATTTTTATTTCTATTCTACAACAATCTTGGTACATGACCAACTGGTCCTTCACCCCAGGTAACTGGAGAAGCGCTGATCTGAAGGGCAGGGATGCCCGTTTCACACTGCGGATGTATTAGGTTAGGCGCCTGTCCAAATGGGAGCCAGCAGTGTCAACATTGCTGCACGGAACAATCACCTTAGGAGCTGAAAAAATATCTTTTTTTTTTTAATAGGCTGAAATTTAATATGTTCAATCTAAGGTACATACAGGTAGAGAAATTTAGAAAGCTTTTGGGCATGAAGTTGTGAGGTTAGAGGGTGAGGTCAAAGTTGGTGATACAGGTGAGAAAGTGAGCATGGAGAGAAGGGTTATAGTCAAAGGAATGAATGAGGTCACAGAAGGAAAGAAAGAAGTCTAATAAGAGAAGTGGAGCTGAGGAAGACCTAGTCTCCCTGCAACACTAAGCAGAGAGAAGTCAGCAAGGGAGCCCATAAATAAGCAATAACTTAGGAGGAAAATGAGGAGAAAGGGAGAAACAAAGCCAAGGAAGGAGTTTCACAAAAAGGAGTAGGCTAAAAGAGCCAGTGCTGGGG